>JBBPDH010000011.1:10209601-10234022 GCA_037974565.1 Clupeocharax schoutedeni | reverse complement strand
TAAAGTGCGATTAATCGCGAGTTAACTATGGCAAACATGAGATTAATCGTGATTAAATATTTTAATCTACTGACAGCACTAATATATATATATAATACCTAAATGTAGATGGTAGGTGGCCGCTGGTGACCTAGAGTTGAGTGAGTAGCCCCTGCAATCAATCGTGGGTTTGAATCTCAGGACTGCTGGTGGCACCACAGAGGTACCCTGGAGCAAGGTATCTTCCCCACACACTGATCCCTGAGCGCTGTGTTCTTGTCTGCCCACTGATTCACTCAGTGAATGGGTTAAATACATAGAACACTTTTGTGCTGTTCACACTGTGTGATGTGCTGTGGTGTGTTCACATATGTGATATGAACACATTTGAAATGGACACTTTACATGTCAAAATAAAGACATCTGCATGGCACTTTCCACAGCATTTTCAGATTTTTCCTGTGCTACTTTTAATGTTAATGTTTATAAACACGTTTAAGAGGTTTAAACCCACGTCGTTTATTTAATATGCTGAATTCTCTTTGCTGGGATCCCTGCAGTATGTGGGAGGAACATTCTGATTAGAAGGTTGTTCTGTGATTGACAGTTGCTTTAACCAATCAAAATGCAGACACTCCCTTCGGCTCAGCTGAGAGGCGGGATTTATTCAGGACAGTTGACCAATTAATTTTCTCAGTCTTCTTTCACCATGGACCATGCGACGAATTAGGTTTGCGCATGTTGGAGCAAACCGCAGCCACAGTTCCTGGTTGCGAAGAAAGCGTTGATGTCCTGAGTGGCCGGTGGAGAACAGACACTTTCCGAAAGGATGCCTTTCTGATTTCACCACTGTTCGGTATAATTTAGTAATAATTTCTAGAAACAGAGTTCGTAATGGGTTTGTTGACTATACTCAAGAAGTTGAAACATAAGGAGCGAGAGATGCGTCTGCTGATGCTGTATCCTTCATGTTTTCTCCATGATATTGAAGAGGTGTTTTTGTCATTTATGTATGTTCATGTGTTAAACTATACTATTTAAACTACTATGGTAAATCAGCAACATTGCATGTGTAAAATACTGGCTGTGAGTCTTTAACCGTGAATGCAGGGGTCTGGACAACGCAGGAAAAACAACCATTCTGAAGAAGTTTAATGGAGAGGATGTCAGCACTATTTCACCAACATTAGGATTCAACATAAAGACACTAGAACATAGAGGGTAATGTCTAGACATGACCGTTACTTCTGCTTTTCTACTGTGTTATATTTACTTAATGTGATGTATGTGATAACCATATATAATATATATGCTATATATGGTTATTTGTTATCCTACTCTTTCTACTTCATCCTGTCCACTTGCTGCCGTTACAATGAAAATGTCCAGCAATACAGTGCTATCTGACCTCATCTCTAATGCTAGACCACAGAATAGTGGAACCTGATTATCTGTCACTTTCTTTTTATGAACAGCCAGATTGTAATATTTTGGCTAGAAATATTTACTTAAACTGTACCTGCTATTTTGGAATATTTGCCCATTCCTTGGCTTTCTCCTTCTTTTTGATGTGTTAATAGGTTCAAGTTAAATATCTGGGACGTGGGAGGTCAGAAATCATTGCGGTCGTACTGGAGGAATTATTTTGAAAGCACAGATGGACTTGTGTGGGTGGTGGACAGTGCAGACAGACTGAGACTGGAGGACTGCAAGAAAGAACTCCGTGCACTGTTATTGGAGGAGGTGAGAAAGTTCAATGAGTTGTATATGAATGTTTACATGTTCTGATATATTTTTGAGTGGTGTTTAGGCTGTTTTTAGAATAATCTAACAGAGCAAGCAAACACCCATGTTGCAAGGTACAGCCAATATAGCACAACTGTTCGCTTATCAATAACTAATACCGTAAATTGCTTCAGCATGTGAATAAAAAATTGTTATTGTAGTCTGAACCTTATCAGGCTTTTTATGTTTCTGCATGATAGTCATAGTTTAGTATTCAGTCTAACCTGACACTCGGTGTAAATGATAAGTGAATAACAATTTGTATCAGCTATAACCACTGACGGGTGGACGATTTTCATTACTTCATAAAGTGGCATATATTAGGCAGCAAGTAAACAGTTCTTGAAGTTAATGTGTTGGAAGCAAGAAAAATCTTATAAATATCAGACCGATTCTGACCAGGGCCAAATTGTGATGGCTGGACGTCTGGGTGAGAGCATCTGCAACACGGCAGGCTTTGTAGGATGTTCCTGATACGCAGTAGTCAGTACCTACAAAAGGTGGTCCAAGGAAGGACAGCAGTGAACTGGTGGGCATCCATGGCCCAGGGATTAGTGTGAAAAAAAAAGATAGCCTATCTGTTCTGAGCCCACAGAAGAGCACGTGCTGTCCCCTGCACGCCTCAAAATGGCCATCAAAACTGGACGATGGGAAATAGATGGCACTAGGATGCACTGTGTGAAGAAGGCAATCCAGCGATGATGCTCTTGGAAATGTTCTGCTGGGAAATCTTGGGTGCTGGCATCCATGTGGATGCTACTTTGATGTGTAAAGAGTCTAAATATTGAAATGAATCGGTTTTATTTATCTAGAGCTTTGTGCAGCTAATCTAATAACGCAGCAGTTTAACAGAATCCAGGACCGAGCCCATAGTGAGGCAAAGGTGACAGAGGCAAGAAAAACTACTTAAAACTTTAAAAGGTTTGAGGCAGATCTTACCAGACTCAGCTTGGTGACCGGTACCAAAGTACACCTTCAGAGGTCTTGGTGGTCTCATGCCTTGATGGGTCAGGACCTACATGAGGGGGACTAACACAATATTAGGCACATGGTTTTAATGTGTATAAGCACTACATTAAAATGGCTTTAAGCAGGCTACCTAATGAGACTGACTTCGGGTGAAGCGGAACTGTAAAATGTAAAAACTAAATGTAATACTTCACAGTGTATTTGACATAGAAACAAAAAAGGGTGTGTGAACCGGCTAGGTTTAGTATAACTAAGCCTCATCTAACCTCATTCTAATTTTTTATATGGCCTTTTGGTGCTGCTGTTCTTGAGTCCTCATGAGTCAAAAAAAATTAGCCTTTAGTCTTTTGTTACTAACAAGTAAAAGAAGAAAATGCTGAATATCTAACCTTATTTCAATGTCTGTTTGTTTTTTCTAATTGTTAGAGATGGATGGCATAGCCTTATTACCCCATTACTACCAGCCTGACTTACTGTCTGATTTATGTAATGCACCATCAAACTACCTGACTCATGCATTTCTGCTTTTTCTTCTTTTTTTCATGCCAGAGACTAGCTGGAGCCACTCTTCTTGTATTTGCCAACAAACAAGACTTACCTGGTGCATTGTCCAAGGATGCCATTAGAGAGGTTACTATTTCTGCTTTGTTTTCAAAAGCAAGGGGTGGGGTAGGATTTCACAAAGCATGAATTCTCAGTTTCCCATCAAAACTGGATATTGTTATCCATCTTATTGAGAAATCCGGCCTTATAGAATAGCCCAGCGCTTGTGACAGTTATTGTTAGTGTTTATCACTTTAATTGCCAAGTATCGTGGCTTAAAATGTTGTAAGCAAATCAGCGTGGCCATTCAAGATTGAGCATGAGGACTTCAATTATGCAGTAGATGTGATTTACATCTTTATTTTTAGCTGCATTTTGCATTGTACATTTTGGTTAATTACTTGGAATAAAACCTTGTTACAAAAAAGTTAAAGATTTATCAGACAGCTCTATCGTTGTTCTCTGATCTTATTCTCTCTATACAGGCTCTAGCTTTGGATGAGATAAAGACGCATCATTGGTGTATAGTGGGATGCAGTGCAGTGACAGGCGAGAACCTTTTGGTCGGTGTAGACTGGCTCCTGGACGACATCTCTGCTCGGATATTTACAGCGGACTGAGAACTGCCTTATAATGAAATTCATGTCAGCGCTGTGTGCTGCATTCAGATGTGACAGAAGTATGAGGGCCTGATTCTGCAGTAATAACCTTCAGGTGAAGAACTATTGTTTGATTTTGAAGTTTTCACTTGGCCTGCACTTTTATCCTCCATGTTAATGATGCAGAGCCCCATGCTACAATTCTTCATTGTTGCTTTAAGCGTTGTACTGTTCAAAAAAGAGAAACCAACAACCTTCAAATGACCTGACATTGTACCACAGTAGAAAAACAGCCTTTTCTGAAAAGTGTAGTTTGCCATTCATTCCTTTGTGGGTTCATAGCCACTCACTTATGCAGTTGTAACCAACATGCTAGTTTTATATAGCAATTGAAATGAGTGTTGTAGATTAAAGTATTCATGTAATACCTGCACCAAGAGATCAATGTTTAAGTCTAAACCACACAAGCCATCTGAAAAGAGTCATCACGATCAGCACTCTTAATTCCAAAAGGTCTTATCATATATATCCTATCAACAGTATTTCAGACTAAAGAAGTCACTCATTCATTCACTTGTTTGCTATATAGGAGCTAACTAGTGAACAAGGGGATGTGATGTTTAGTTCATTTCAAACACTTGGGATGATTTTTTATTGTTGCTTAAATAGTGCACTGGATCTTGGAAATTTATCTGTTGCATCAACACACCTCTTGTCTCTACTTCAGACAAGGCAGATCCATTCAGGGGGTACTGCTGTCCTCTGCAGAGAGAATGTCTCACTCAACTGTTATGTGATACAGTAGTGTCCAAAGAGTGCACTTCAACTTTGTAGGGCACAGTAAAAGAAATCTGCAGTGCATGTTGGTATGCATGTATTCATGTAGTGTACAATTTCTGGACACTAGATTGTGCTGGAGCACATAGCAATTTTGTAGTACACCAACTAGTGGGTAGAATTGACAGTTGGAATTCCACACTACAAAATGGCTAATTTACTACATAGTGTGCACTTTTCAGACACAGCTTAAGTGTCTCCTTAAACTAATTCAGGGTACCATTGTCTTGAACCACAATGGAATTCCTCAAATGTGCTTAAAAGCACAACTAGACGGCATTCAAGTCTTATGGTCTGTGTGGAAGAGTTCAGAGCAGGATTTAGTTAAATACCCCATAACATGGAGTTACAGGGAGCAGCGTGTGGGGACGCTGAGCAAAGTACTGTGCAAGCTACCGTCCCCCCACACTGCTCCCCAGGCGCTGTGTTCGTAGCGGACCCCTGCTTCACTTGGTGAATGGGTTAAATGCAGAGGAAGTATTTTGTGCTGTTCGCAATAACCAGGTTTCCATCCAAGGAGTTTTTGCAAAAAAATATTTAGCGCTTCAATTTTTTACCGATGTAGCTACCGGAAATGCTAATTATCGATAAATGTTGACATTTTTCTGTTTGACTTAGCGCATTAATTCTATATCGATACTTCGAGTTCAAATTCAAAAACTACTTTGGAAACACTTTTTGTCGGAAAAAAAGGCTTTAAAGCAAATAAATGTGTCAAGTGATACAATCCGCTTTTGGGTTGTAACCGGTGGTCGGTGGCAACCTGAGATGGGTGCAACATCAGGACTGATGAACCCACAACATCCCAAACGCCGGCCCTGTCGCTCTAAACTGCTGCAGCCAGAGATTTTCTGTGAAGTGTCTCCACCAGCTCTTCCCAGGTCTTATTCGGTGGTCTCTCCCAAACCCGTGTGTTTTGTCGCACAGGGTACTTTCGTTGAGCTCTAGGGCAGTGGCCCTCAACCCCCCGGACTGCAGGTCATGTGGTACCGGTCCGCTGCCCTAGAGCGACGAAACCCACAGGTACAGGAGAGACCACAGAGCCACAGACAGGTCTGTGGGCAGAAGTGTATGAAAATGCTTGTAATAAAGCTGCAAGTACAAATTGGATTTACATTAAGGATTTTAAAATAAATGGGGACCACTGCTCTAGGGCTCGGACACTTTCATTCTGCTGTTGTCAGGTATTTTGTACATTTCTAATTATTTGTGAAATACTAAGCCGGCAAATAAAACTGCTCTCCATTTTTTTGTTCAGCAGAGGGGGGTGTCACGTAAACCAAAAGGTAGATATTTGCAACAATTATGAAAACTACTTAAGGGCAGATAGGGCAATACACAAACTTCTGAAACAGTGCGTTTTGGGGAGGATGATGTTCACGCACAATTTTATCGATAAAAGGCAGTTGGATGGCAGCAAATTTCACACATTTTTTTTTAAACACATGCGGTGTTGATAAAATGTTGCGACACTGGATGGAAACGGTTACTTTGTGCTGTGTTCATGTATGACCAGATTGTCACTTTCACTACATTGTCCTTTAGTGGCAGTTACCCCTATACAAGGAGTACTTTGACTTGACAAGTATTACAAGGAGACATGGTTGATCAGCAGAAAAGGTGTATTTAGAGAAGAACCTCAGTGTTCAGAGGTATAGAAACACAGTAAAGTGCAAGCAGCATCAATAAGGAAACCTGAAGGATCACTGATTTGCAAAGACAACCTGCAACAGAAGAACAGAGAAAAGTTAATTCAAGGACGTCAAAAGATCCTAGCATCTTTTAAAAAGAGGCATCAGAGGGGATACCAATCAGTCATTACATTTCAGACTGGGGCGGTATTCGGAAGTCATCATTTTAACTCTGAGGGCTATACCATAAGGCAGAATTTGTTTTTGATCCAGGGCATGTTGTGGTGCATCTTAAGCATTGAAGGAAAATGCAGTTCCTTAAACAAGTCAGTGAAACTCACCATCTCCAATTCTAATTTTTAAAAATAAACTACCACAAGGGCTAGGTACTAAATGTGGCTTTCCTACAATCTTCCATATTCTTTAAACGGAACAGGACAGCCCCACTGCCACTGAAACATGCAGCCATTTCACTGATTCAGCTGCCAATTCACACAGAATCAGTGAAGCTTAGCAAATCCTGCCTTGTGGTCTTAGTAAAACTGTTCTAGAAAACAAACCTTGCATTCCAGGACACCTCTGCAAACTTCAATTACAGCAACAAGGAACTCCTATAGGAGGGGAGGAAAAGCAGAACTTTCAGGGCATTTATTAGAACAGTTAAGTGTTTCAATTAGATACAGCAAATCAGAGGGGATACCATTCAGTCAGCTCATAGTCAGACTGGGGCGGTATTCGGAAGTCATCATTTTAATGAGGGCTATACCACAAGGCACAATTTGTTTTTGATCCAGGGCATATTTTGTGCTGAATATCATTGAAGGAAAATGCTGTTCCTTAACCAAGTGAAATACCATCTTAAATTATATATTTTTAAATCAACCACAATGGCTATGTATGAAGTGTGACTTTCCTACAACCTGCATTTCCATATTTAAATTGAACAGGACTGCCCCTGAAACATGCAGCCATTTCACTGATTCAGCTACTAATTCAAGATGAAGCTTAGCAAATCCTGCCTTGTGGTCCAGTCAAATTCACAGAAAACAAACCTTGCATTTCAGGACATCTCTGCTAGCTTCAAGTACAGCAACCAGGAACTCCTAGTAGGGGAAGAAAAGAAACTTTCAGGCCTGTTTATCAGAACAGTTAAGGTAGTGTTTCAATTAGATACAGCAGATCAGAGGGGATACCATTCAGTCAGCTCATAGTCAGACTGGGGCGGTATTCGGAAGTCATCACTTCTCCAGTTTTAAAGTTAATATTAAAGCAGAGCTTCTTACCTGCCCAGTTGTGCTCAACTTGGCAGATCACCTATAAAAAAAAAGCACAGTTTTTAAACTCAGCATCTGAGGCACCTTATTAGCAAGTTTCAGGGGGTTGCCCATTTTAGGCGTGCCAGTAAAATGACTCCAAGCTAATTAAACTATTGTATAAGCCACATGTGGACTTTTTGAAACCAACACTCCTGGTTTCAGCCTCCCACCAGCGCTGCCCTGAGGCTAATCACGGATTACTCAAGCACTTCAGATTATTGATCAGAGGGGATACCAATCAGTCAGCTAAATCAGACTGGGGCGGTATTTGGAACTCATCATTTCTCATCAGCATGTAACCCACTTTAGTTCACAAAACACACCCACCTGGTGGTCAAGGGAATCCTTAGAACAGCATCAGATCACCATCTTAGAAAGAAAAAAGCACTGTGAGGGGCAGAAATCTGTGGAGTCCAAGTAACAGTACATCTGGGCCAATCAGACTGTTGGTAACCCCAACGGGCCATCCCCTTCCTACCCTGGCAACACCAGTGGGTTCACCTTTTCAGGTTCTAGTGTTGACCCAGGGTGTAAGACATGCGAGTGTGTCATCACAAGGACCCACAGCTAGTACTGCCATTATACATTCAGTGAAAAGGAGCCCAACTTACCAGTCTAACCGGCAGCTTGGCAGACCCCCCCTTAAAAGCAAAAGGATGAATTAGTTTTTCAAAGAAAAATACAACACAGCAGTGACATACACCTTTGCATCATCAGTAAGAAAAAAACTCTCAGCAGGGATTCAGACGAACGAGATTCCAAAGTTAAAATCATCATACAATGCAAAATGCTAAAATCACATTTTAAAGGTTCAAGGTATACCTCAGTCAGGGTGGACCATCCAATTCTCCTGCTTATTTAGAACAGTCCTAAGGGAGGGGGGAGAAAGTTAAAAACCTAGAACACTGCAGACATGAATGCCACAAGTGCCCATGATCTCTCAGGCGTTCATACATTTTCACAGTGGTTCAAAGTGAGCTTAGGATCTTCGTCACAGAGATCAAACGTGAGGTGAACTGAGTGTTTAGTGATGGTGGAGCAGTACTGGTGCAGTTCCATCACTAAAGCCATTTCCACTGGCCTAGAAAATGTAGTTTACTCACCTTCAACAGGGAGCATCAGCATTCACACAGGGCCAAGACACGGGAACAATCTAGAACAAACAAGACTATTGTACATTCTCATAGGAGACGGTGTATTGGAAAACTGCAACCTGATCTCTCAGATGATTACAGTTTGTTTTCACATGGGTTCAAACTGAGCTAAGAAAACTCATCCCTGAGATCCAACCACCATTCCCAAGAACTCACTACAGCAAACTTACCAGCCAAATGCTGCAAACTCCATGGACAGTCTTCTGTTTTGGCCACGACCTATGGAAGACAGACCAGAGTTCAGAGAGAATCCAGTATGTCCACAGCAAGCTTTACCGTGAACTGTCTGATCAGTGCTTTGGTGACTTGAGTGCCATGTGACATGAAGTCGTCCATATGTTTAAAGGGAAGAACCCTATTCATCCTTTCAGACAACCTACGGTGTTGAAGCACGAAAATATACTCACTATTTTCAACTTTGACATCGACCCTGCATGGCCTCTGAAAGATCTGAGGAAGTAACAAAATGTACATTTTTAAAAAATCAGCTCAAGTCAATCCTTACTAACTTAGGCTTCAATCTGATCAGACTTTGGTGACTGGAATGCCATTTGACTGAGTAGTCGTCCAGAGATTTAGGGATAAACCCCATCAATCATTTCAGATTCTATTCTAGTTGGCATATGGCCTGTAGATAGTGGTGAGATGCTTACTGGAGGCTCAACACATCTGTGAGCTTCTGTGGATGAAGTCTTCAAGTGGAGTCACCTGGCCAAGAAGAGAGGATACCAGCTTAATATAATACATCACAACAAAGGGAGACAGGGACTAAAGCCATTGCCACTTTAGGCCCTGTGAACACCTTCCACAATGACCAGTTAAACGGCAGTTCCTAACTTCCTATTGGGGCCATTTGATAGATCAGAGGGGATACCGATCAGTCAGCTCAAATCAGACTGGGGCGGTATTCACACGTCATCATCTCGCCAGTTTGCAAAAATGTTTCTACTATACACAACCAGAATTAAGAAATAAATGGACAGATTCTTACCAGATGTTGAACATAACATCTTTCACGGCTGCCCAGAATGATCAGAACTCATGGTCTGCAAAGAAAAACCACCATGTAAATGGTAGAGAACAGAACATGGGTCTCTTGCTTGCAGTTCAGGGGTTCAGATTTAAATGTGAGCATCACTGCCAGTCAGATATATGCTTGTCATTAAATTCATCATTAAACACCCTTACAAGTAAAAAAAAAACTCGTTCAAGCCCTCACCATTTATGGATGATGCTCTGCAAAAACGCTTAAGAACCCTGCAACAAAAGACGATTTCAGAAGAGCTGTAACACGCCAGTGAGAATGAATGAACTTTAGCACCGAGACTGAACCACTCAGGAAGAACAGTGTTTCTTCAAATGCATTCAGAAAGAGAGAGTTCAGGAATTCCTCATAGTAGCTTAAACGGAGTTTTATTCAAAATATATAACTCGACTCACTTGATACAGCATTGCTGTAGCTCATCTTTAGTCCTGCTGCAAACACAAAACACGCGAGGTTAGAACTCATGGAAGCACGTGGGCGCAAGAAAGAACCTTCTTGCACGTGCAAAAACCCAGAACACACCAAAACTGGTTTTAACGCCAACATGTGCACGGATCTCTCCTCAGATAATTTAGGTACAATCACAGCAGTTCAGTACAGGTCTGTGAAAGTTATCATCACAGAGAGAGATCATGCATGGTAACAAAAATCACCATCATCCGTCACCATAAACTAATAAATACACCATCCTGTAGATGTATACACATACATAGAGTAATACTGAAGCCTAAATAAAACACGTTACCCTCTACAGGCCAAGGATTCCCTCGGATTAGAAAACAGAGCCCAGTGTAAAACCTGACAACCCACTCGCACCCTACCCGGCCCTCACTGCAGCAACGACACTTTTGCATTAAATCATCCTTAATAAAACACAGCCGACTAACGAGCCGTGCAAAATATACATAAAACAAAATGTATTTAAACTATTCAGACAGAATACAAAACACAACTCACCACGATCTGTACAGCAGGGAAATGACCGAGCAAATAGAAGCGGGGGTATTTTATCGCCCCCAAAACCCCGCCCCACGGCGCTAATACCCCGGCCACGCCCTCAGAGCTCATAAAAGTCCCACCAGGCTCAGAAGATTATAAACCAAAAAAAGCAAGATTGTAATAACAAATATTTATACTCAAAATGTATATCTATAAATAAAATGTCGGGAGGAAAGGAAACAAGGTTTTACTTGTTTCATGTATGTATGAATATATATATTTATGTGTGTATTTCTACATATATATATGTGCACACATACATAGATTGTTATATGGATCACCATATATCCATATGTTATGTATGTTATATATGTATGTTATATATGTATGTTATATGTATATTTTAAAATAATTAAAATATTTTAAAATATATTATACATATTTTGTTGCTTTATTTATAGTCTACATTAAAAATGTTTTTAAATATAGTTTATTTTTACAACCGAAGCCTCATTTCCTCTAAAGTTTCATTTTCTCCACTAGATGGCGCTCCTTTAATGGGATTAATAATGTGTAAAAAAATGAAACTGTATTAAGAAAAATTGCATTAAAATGATACAATGTGTTGGACAGTGCACCACATTAAAAAACAATCTCTCATTTGCAAAATCACGAAAGTTTAATCTAACTGGACACAGTAAGTCTCCTTAATAGTTCGATAGAGGGACTCTTGTTTTTTTTTTTTGTTTACAATATCCATAGATATTAAGCATTTGCATACATGGTCAATATCTTATATCTTAATAATCTAATAGCTTAAAATCTATGTTAAAATTTGTAAAATGCATATATAAAGCATGACTCTTTTCTCTCTACCCGAGCCCCTCCCAACATTAAAATTTTTGTAAAAAAATTAAAAAGCCTCTCCACCAGAAGGCGCCTGTGTCTGTACAGCCCTGCTGCAGTGTTTTGATGGTATATCTTGTTTTAAAATATCAACTGGAAAGGAATGTGATTCCTACTTCCAACAATGCTGTTGCACTCAACAAAATTCAAGAATTGTCTGAATCTGTTATTAACGGGACTAAAATCTATTAGTAAAATACATTAATTCCACTAAACAGAAGAAACAGAGAGTGAGAGAGACAGGCGGAGTGTGCAAAATCTACTGCAAAATCACGACCCTGGTCCTGGAGGCACCCCTGCTTTGCATAATTTAGTATGTTCCTTGCTCCCGACACTCCTGCTCCAACTAATCAGCCTAACAAGCAGATCCTGGGTTGAGGTGGGTGTGCAAGGTCAGGAAAACTGCAGTGTGCAGGGCAATGACTTCCAACACTGAGAGTGGGAGGTACTGTAAAAAAAAAACCAGACTCGTTAAAAAACAAACCAAAGATGTTGAGGATGGAAAATTAATAGAATATGAAAAGGAGGAGGTCACTCACATCTGGCAGATGTTCAGAAAGGGCCCTGGCCTTATTAGATTTATTATTTGTAATAATATGAAATTATGGTACAACTGTCATTTCTGATCAACATAATAAACAGAATTCAAAAGCACAAATTAACTGAACGAATAAGGAACTCAAAAGAAAGAACACTCAGCAGGTAGGAAGCCCTGGTATATGGGTGCGTGTCATTACATTTAGGTCTCTTGTTTTTAATGTAGAGCATTCATGCAAATTTTGCTGCAATAACAGCCTGTTTTGAATTTACTGTTTTCATCATGCCATAAAACTCAACAACATTTCTATATACAGCTCTGGAAAAAAATAAGAGAACACTGGATTTCATTTTAAAATTAGCATCTCTGAGTATGACAACCATTCCATCCCAGTGTCTGTAAAATTTCTACACAAGCACCTCATCCTGCTTTATGATGGACTGATTAGTGATCACCTGAATCACATGAATCACATGAGGAAAAGTATAAAAACACTGCTATATTCGCCACTCTCCTCTTCCAGTGTGACCAGCTGGATGGTAAAATACTACTAGAAGTTAGTGGTAATTACTCCCATTTTGTCTGAGTGAACACGAGATTTGTTGTGTAAACACTGCATTATTTCTCTTATTTTGATGTTTGGTCATTTCCTTTAAAACGTATGCTTTAAAGAACAATATTTTTATTTGCAAATTGTGAAAAATAGTGTCAGACATTCTTAAAAACTGTATGTGTGTGTGATGGGATCTTTCGCTGGATATATTGCAAGGCAGTGTGTTCAGTATTCAACCATTAATACTTTTTCAAACCACCCAATACTACACACACAGAGAGAAGCATCTCATGGTCCTGAATACTATGAGAGAGAGAGAGAGAAACACACACAGGAACTATGATTTCACATAAAGTCAAAAAGCTTTGCAGTGGTCTCTTTTTTTTCCCAGTGCTGTACATCCATCTATTTGATCTGCAACAGTTTACCTCTGCCCACTCACACTGATGTCATAAAGAACTTTCAAATGGCTTTTTAAAAGGACAGCCAATCAGAACAGAGGTCATTTACATATATCAGCCCCAAATGCATAGTAACTAACACCTGTTTCATAATAAGAGCTGAGGAATGACAGTAAAGTTTTCCTGTTGAAATGAACTACAGAGGTTTTCACTGAATAAAACCACATGGATGTCAACATTTGACCTCAGGGTAAGAAATAAAATTCAACAAAATAGTGTTTATTGACAATTATTTTAAAAAATGATCTTGTAAATACTGACAACAGAATGAAATCTTTTCCCTAAAAATTCTAAAAATCATTAAAATATTACATACGATTTATTATCAATAGCATATAAACATTGTAGAACTATTTTCCAACAGGCTCTAACATTTCCTGATGGGTACAGACAGCTCAGTCTTGCACGCCATGGCCAAGAGAAATGAATGTATTGAAGATAGTAGGAAAAATATGTTTCAGCTGAGCTCCCAGTGTTGGAGTTTTCAAAGCCCACTCTCCATGCTTCTGTTCCTAACTCTAGAGTTTCATTGTATTTGAAAAACAGGCCTACAGTTATTAAACACTCCAGTAGGTGGAGTGTGAGGGTACATGTTCTCCAGGCTCACGGGCTCATGTTTGTGCAGGCAGCAGCATGTTAGTCCAGCATGCCCCCAGTCAACATTAAACAACAGTGAGGCAGAAACGAAGTAAGCTCAATAATCTTGCTCCCTCAGGGTCTGCACCGCAAACCGTCCTAAAACAAGATCAGCATTGAACTTTACATAATATACGACCATCATAAAAATGACATGAGCATAAACAATTCTGATAGACATCAACGTTTCCATTAGTGCAATTATTAACCCTAAGCTCCAGAGCATAGTGATTGATATGTGGATGACTCAAAAAAAAACTACTCAAACATTCGATGTACCCTTAAATTGAATAATAAATACAAGTGAACACGTTTACAGTCAATTAATAACTGACATGACTTTCAAAACTAAACAGATGTTATCTGTATTCAGCCAAAGCCGTGTTTCTGTTCATTGTTGATGTGGTCGGTGAGGGTGAGGAGATGGGCGAGAGGGTCACGCTGTACAGGTTCGCAACAAAGGTCTCCCAGCCTCGGCGGAGGGCTCGGTCCAGTGCCTAAAGGAGAAATTAGTGTTAACATTACATGTGTCGCAAATGTAGGCTGCCATCCTAACAGACCATATGTTGAGGTTGAGTAGATCAGACCATATGTTACACAAAGAATTTATAAGAAACAACTTATGAATGTGAACATTTGTCATACGTGAACACACCACAGCACACAGTGTGAACAGCACAAAATCCTTCCTCTGCATTTAACCCATTCACCAAGTGAAGCAGGGGGCAGCCAGGAACACAGCGCCCGGGGAGCAGTGTGTGGGGACGGTACCTTGCTCAGGGTACCTCAGCGGTGCCTAGCAGTCTTGGGAATCGAACACGGGCTGTCTGGTCGCAGGGCAAATGTCCTAACCACTAGCCCACCAACTGCCCCAAATTATATCATTTTAGCTGGTCCCTCTGCCATAGAGGTGCACTCTACCCTTGTGTTGCTGAGCCCCGCCTACCCTGCCTGTCACACAACAGGGACCCCCACAGAGCCTCTGCTAACTAGATATTATTTGGACGGTGGTTCATTTTCAGCACAGCAGTGACACTGAAATGGAAGTGTGTGTTGTCTGTGTAACCAGCGAAGCAGCTTTGATTGGCGTTTTACACACTTTATTTTCACCACTGGGTTGGGAACAGTCAGCCAAACAAAAAAACCCTCATCCCCCAGGGGTCCTATGGTTGTACATTGACCAGTGATGAGGAGAAAGCGGATGATTACACAAAGAACTATAGTCTTACACTACATCTACATGGTTAAAGTTAAAGTTAAAGTTCTCTGATTCTGATTTAAAGAACAAGGAAGGTGTTTACAATAAAATGGAGCGAGTATATGTTCACTCTATTGGAAACTACCGTGTTCAAGTTTAAGACTGTTATTCATCACACGCAGTCCTACTTAGTAGATACAGTGAAATGCTGTTTATATTGTTGCTGTCCACTTGCCTTTTTTGCACCAAATTGCTCAGTTTTATTAGAGTTTATATTTACAGTGTATTTAATATATATTTACTCTGTGTCCTTTGGACCCTGTAAGATCTGGAACCACACTATATCAGCTCACCTGTATGTATATCTGAGATGACGGTTCACTTTGTCTTTGACTACAGTGTAAACCAAACAAGACTTGTTTCTGCAAAGGAGGTATTACTGGCCCTCTGGGTTTTCAGAAGGAACAGTAATGACACATTCCACAAGACAGAAGGGTCTGAGGGAGGGAGAAACTTTTCAGACCATTTCAGACCACACACATTAGCCCTGTTGTTCCATACCACGCTGTATTTACTTGGTGAACGTGAATGGGTTCAGCATGATGAAAGTAAAGCCCTTGAGTCAAAGTTGTCGACATGAGCAAGGAGTTAAAGACAGTGATTATCTCCTAATGGGAGGCTCCTCCCTTTCCTCTCTATGTATAACATATAAACACAGAGACTGATTAAAAGGCTGGGAAATGTAAAAAAGCCCCCCGGGAATGGGCAGTGAAATGAGGGGGTGGAGGGGGTTTGGGGGTGTTGAGGGGTCAGTGAGAGAAGAGTAATACAATTGTGAAGAAATCATCGAACAATAAGAGACAACTAGGAGAAAGACTCTTCACATTATATTATATTATACTGTAGGAAAAAGAAGCCTCTTGTAGTGGGAAAAAGTCTTCCACTGAAGTTAGAACAGAATTAGTCTTAGTTCATTCATATTTATACTCTTTCCTTAAGCAGCCTATTTATAGCCACATAAGGAAAAGGGGACTTTAACCTCCACGAAATCTCTCATTATGAATGGATTACATCATCCAGCAGTTAAACTGTAACTACAGCTGTTCTTGTCCAAGGGTAATGTGTGCTAAATCACATTCTGTCATATTTAAACTGGCATTCCAAAGTCCTAGAGAAACCAGAGGCCAGTTCTGTCCAAATCAGGTTTCCTTATCGATCACCTAATCAGGAACAGCCTATTCAGGAATGTGTGGTATGACTTTAAAGAGACAAATGACTTGTTATCTTTTAAGGCATAAGACCAAGTTATCTCACCTTGCGATAATTCCTGAGTGTGCTCCTTTTCACAACCTTATTTTCTCCTATCTCTCCTCCTTTCATCTTCTCTTCCAGCTCCTTTTGTTTCTCCCTCCTTTCTGAGATGAGTGCCTGATCATCAGCTTCTTCTCTGTTGGAGAAGTGGACCAGGACTTGTTCTGGGGCTGTGCTGGCTGATGCGTCTGCTTTGCTTGCAGACTGCACTGCCGGTTTTTGAGCCACAGAACAAGTCTCCGCCTCTGGCCCTTTGCTTTGGTTCTCTTTCTCTGGGTGGCTTTGTTCAGTCTTTGACCTCCTGGAGCTTTTCCTGCTCCAGCGGCGGCTCAGACGGCTGGGCTTCCTCTGCAGGAGCGTGGCCCCGTCGTCTTCCATCATGCCCTGGTCGAAGTCAAAAATGCCATGGTCCTGTTCTTCTGTGACTCGCTCTTCGCTGCTCTTTTCTCCTGCTGTGGTCTTCGTGGCTGGCTCTTTTCCTCTGGTCTCCGCCTCCTTCCCCAACTCAGTTTCCGTGTCCTCTAGACGGCCGTAGAATCCACTGGCCCGGTCCAAAAAAGGAGGGGAGCGAGGAGCCTTGTTCTTCTTGGAGCTCTTGCCAATCGTCATGGTCTTGCCAAGTCACTGAGATATTTTCTGCTTCAAAGTCAGAGGGAGAAACATTGGGCAGATAATAAGAAGAGGAAGGAAACAGTAATTTAACATCAGTGTCAGAACAAATCCTTGTGTCTCCTGTTTTGGTATTTCAATTTTTGAAAAAGTTCAAAATACAAGTGGCCCTTTACACTGTAGCAATCTTTCACAATGAACTGACTACTATAACTAACATTAAAAGTTTGTAACATTAAACACTAAAAGTTTGACCTTTTGCCCTAAAACTTTGCTCTGAAAGTGATGACATGCACAGGGACTTTTAAAGAGACAAAAAGTCACAAACATCTCTTTGCAGGGAGATGCACAGCATTTAAGACAAACTAAAAAGCAGTCAAATACAATGAGAAACAGCAGAAACAGAACAAAGCAATGAATGATGTACATGTAGATACTTCATCTAAAACAAGTCAAGATAAAACGCCAGTCCAAGTCTAAAGAGCACAGATAGGTTCAGAGCACTGTGAGGGCTGTGAGGGCTGTGAGGGCTGTGAGGGCTGTGAGGGCTGTGAGGATGCATATCTCTCATTCTTCTGTGTGTGTTTTACCGTCACCTCATCATAACTCACGCTGTCCAAAGTACAGTGCATGCGTGTGCGTTCGACGTATCTGTGTGTCTCTGTATCTGTGTGTCACTATCAGTGTGTCTCCTGCACTGACAGATAAGACGAGCTCCAGCCTCACTTTGACTTTGACTCCGTCTGGTGTTGCTGGAACTGCAGCTGGTGCCAAAACAGCAGCACTCAAACACACCACCAGAAATAAAAATGTCCTGCAGTCTTTTGAATGGGACTGGAGACATCATAATGCTCTGTGTGTGTCCATATTCTACTGATATGTGTCCTGTTTATGCACAGTGTGTGTGCTTGTGTCCTTCCCTATAGCTGTTCTGTTTAGATGACCTTCAAATGAATAGATTGCTATCAGACAGTCGCTATCATATCAGTACACTGAGTACTGTTTCTGTCAGGCTCATTTTGGTAGTCTTATCAATGTTACCCTATAGTCAAGTGAAAGGAACGTTTTCATTGCTTGCTTTCGCAATAAAAAAAACAACATTAAATCTATTATGATATGAAGGCTACATGTTTTTTTTTTTCAGTAGATATTTCAGTTGATGTTTATCTCATATGTATTTCTCCTTTTACCCCAAAACTTCCAGTACATTTTTTTCTAAATGTTAGTAATCAACTAGCAAAGATTAATTGTGATACATAGTAAAAAAAAAATAGCCTACTCACACACAGTGTCTCGCCCTAGTGTGTGACATTGCTCAAATAACATAACCGTTTAATAACTTCATTAATAACACGTTATTTGCCACTGACTACATTCTGCAATCACTAGAGACTTGACAGTTAAAGCCTTCACGTAAACTGATGTCAGGTTGATACTGAATCAGACTCTAAGACTTGTTGTATTCAGATTTGTTGCTTTGCTTTGGTCTGAAAACACTTTGATTGGAAGGACTCAATGGTCTGAGCTGCTGTAGAAAATATGCTTGCCAACCTAACCTGAGAGAATTTTTTCTGGTAAAATCATGAACTGGTTGAGTGTTATAAGGAAGGATTGTAAATATGTGTAAAGAGTTAGTCGGGGTAGAGAAGTGGCTTACCTGCAGTGTTCTCTGTAGGCTGGGCTTTCTCTCAATGCACAACGTCCACCCTCGACTCACCTAATGCACGCTCACACACCATCGTCATTAAACCCTGCCCAGACCTGTCGTCACCAAAGCAAACACGATCACTCTCTACCTCTCTCCTTCTCTCTTTCCTCTCAGATAAGAAATGCAGATAAGGTTAATATCAAGTCCATTTAACAAAATGAGCTCACAAAAGTAAAACATAAAGACAGTATCCACACAGGTACACTACTCTTCACTACCCTGACAATAGCATTAGAGGTCCATACAGATGAGATGAACCAGTGAGTCCTTAATCTCCTCTTAGGCTGTATCCCAAGAACGGGTGGATAAAATGTCCCAGTACTTAGAATGTCAACATGTTTTGAGTGGGACCACATTGCACCATCAAAGGTTGCCACAACAAAAGATTCTTTATTGCTCCACCATTAATAATAACTTGTGACCCAAAACAGTAGGTGGTTACTTGAGTACACAAAACACACATGCTTCCTCATGTTTAAATATTTTCATGTAAGATATATTCAGTAAGTGTGTATGTCTGTGTGTGTGAGGGAGAGAGAGGGAGAGAGAGTGGGGGAGGAAGAGAGAGAGAGACAGAGAGAGAGAAAGAAAGAGAGAGACGGGGAGAAAATGAGAGAGTACAGGACGGGGTGGAAGAGAGAGGGAGAGGGAGAGAAAGAAAGAGAGAGGGACAAAGAGAGAGAGAGCGAGAGAGAGAGAGAGAAAGAAAGAGAGAGAGAGAGAGAGGAGAAAACGAGAGAGGAGGGGGAGAAAGAGAGCAAGAGAGAGAGAGAGAGAAAGAGAGAGAGAGGGGGAAACAGAGAGAAAGAAGGAAAGAGAGAGAGAGAGAGGGAGAAAGAAAGAGAGAGAGAGAGATTTACTGGAATTGTTGAATGGGGAAAAACACATTTACCCCAAAGAACCTAATAAACAAAACTTTTGAATAAGCCAACATGTTGCTATCAAGGATACTGTGAAATATCAGTTTTATCAGAGATATTTCATCTACGCACTACACTCTGGTGTGTTTCAAGGTACCTCTGTCCTGTCACACTGGAATCCGGTACATTATTTGATGTTTGTTTTAATACTTTTGCAGCTCACATTAAAGGTCACAGTGCTTCCCTTTCATATTCTGTTTTCCAGAGTACCAAGGGTTTACCATCCATCCCAATAATAAAGAAAAACATGCATAAAGTGTATGCCAAACTCATGATGTCTCTAAAAGGGCCCAAACCATGTAAAACATATGAAAACATTGTTAAAATTTTTAAACATATCATTCACACTCTCCACAATCCATGCAGTCTGACTTAAGCTAAAAAACAACAGCCCATTTGTACTTACTGTTTTTATAATGACACAAAACCTCACTCACTAGTTTCACTCAGTTATGCTGAAGCTATAAGTAGCATTTCAGCCCACTTGAATGTTTAAATGAAGGCAACTAATCAGAGGATATTTACATTGTTACATACATACAGTCTTAAAAATGCAGCAATAAAAAAGCTGCTTAATTGCTAGGGATAAAGAGAGATCTTAAAACGGTCATGTAAAAAGCAACTGTGACTATTTATTGGTGCAAAAATGTATAGGTAAAGGTATAGGCATAGGTAAACATGAATCATCCTGAATCATCACAGGCTTTATCTGTAGAAATGAATAAATGTACAGACAGACACCTTCAAATGGGCAGTTTTATCTGCACACCCTACTTCTGTTCTAGCTTACTTTAAAATGGTAACTTAAGGTAAACTTCAGTTACTCAGCTGTATTGACCTTAGCGCCAGCACAAAATCTATAAGGCAAACACTGGCTGATCGACCAGCACTGGGTAAAGGTAAACGTGAAGAATTTATTTTTTTTTTAAACTATTCTGGTGGTCTAGAGCAGTGGTTCCCTTGAAGCCTCCCTTGCCTGAGTCCAAGTCCCCCTAAAGGGGCCCCAGACCTCAGGCTGGGAACCTCTGGTGTAGAGAAAAGGTTCTCAACCTTTCAACATTAAGACCCACATCTATCACAGCATGTTGCTAAGGCCCAATTGGCCACACTAGATGGTCCCCGCAGTGGTTGAGAAACCCGAGTCTAGAGGAAAAGAAAGTTGTGGGTGTGAATCCCAGGACTGCTCGTGGCACCACTGAGGTACCCTTAGCAAAGTACCGCCCCCCTTACACTGCGCCCCGGGCGCTGTGTTGTTGGTTGCCCGCTGTTTCATTTGGTGAATGGGTTGAACGAATAAAAATAATTCCACATTGTTCACACGCTGTGCCGTGGCGTGTTCACTTTTTACTTTACTTTAAAAGGATCTTATTAGTACACTATCAGCTATGGTGCATATTCTGACTAAACTCCCTGAGCCTCTAAAAACTTTGCAAACTGTGAATCTTCATAAAGTGAGTGTGTTCACTTCTAAGCCCAAGTGTGTTGGATGTGCTTCACTAAACAAGGACTGAATTGGAGTAGCAGGTCAATCAGTGATACTGTTCCTCTGAGTAATCTTGCATGCAGAAGGATTTCTAAGTCTGCTTCCACCCTCCTCAGCCTGTACTTGCCGAGGATCATCAGTCAGTATTCGCGTGAGCAACAGAAGCAGCTGTTGTGCAGCTGTGCGTGTCCGTACGTGTGCTAACGCGCGCGTGTGTGTGAGTGTGAGGAGAGCAGTATGGAGGTCGGGATGTGGTTATGAGTCACGGTTAAGATGGGTGTGTGTTGCGTGTGTTCCTTACTTCTTGTGGTTATCTGGACCATAACTCACCTGGAAACAGCGAACTGGAGCTGGTAATGAGTGAGCGCTGCCGCTCCACACAAGGCCATGATGAGTTCAACTTAAAGATGGATAGTCACCGTAGTGATAAAAGGAGAAACAGATGTTCTGTCTGGTAGCAAATACAGAAGAACACAAGCGCAGAAGGTTTAGTCAACCAAAGCAGCAACTGACCTTTCACTGGCTTCTCACGTTCACACAATAAACCCAAACAGATCTCGGGTGAGATCAGTGGGAAACTGTAAAACGTTCCCCTTCGCTCACACAAATCCAGTGTTCTCCATTAAATCACAGTTCCAGAATGTTCTTCTCCGTTCACACAGATCCACTGCTCTCTCTCACTTGACATAGTTCCAGAATGTTCTTCCTTCATTCACATAGATGCAGAATAATCTTATTTTAGTCTGGTCCGATCCAGGATTAATTCCCCCCATTCACTGTTCTAGAATGGTTTCCTTCCTTTCATTGGTTTTTTTTTTTTTAGCATTTTCTTCTCCATCCATTCACTGTTCTAGAACCTTCTCCTACACTCACACGGTTCTACGATGTTTTCCCTACATTTACTCTTGAAAACTCCATCTTGCATCTGAATATTTAACCATATACATACACTGAAATACAGGGTTTTGTTTTGTTTTTTTTTACAAATTAGGACACCCATGCTTGTGTAAAACACTTATTTTATTCTAAGCAGTTAAAAAAAGACTGTTTAGCCTACACATGAATGGCATTTGAAAGACAAACATTCAAATGCATCAGACAGAAACATATAAAGACAAATACACATATGAAAACAAGGACACTCAAATACAGGCACTATCAAATACCAGACATACAATATTCATGATTTCCAGGCAACAGAAAACTGGTCTTTCAGACCAGTGAAAATGAAGATGTACAAATAATAATAATAATTGAGGATGGAAATTTTACTGGAACTAACCACTCTAGGTTGCATTGTTCCACACTGAAATTAAAACAAAAAACAAATGCAGATCGAGACACGACTGCAGAGCTCATGATCACTTGAATCGTGACTTTAAATACGACTTCGCTTTTGTAAACATTTAGTTCTTTTCAGATATAAATAACACCATTCTACATTATATACAACCAAAACGCAAATCTCAGTTACAAGAAGTACACAGCACATCTTACGTCACATTAACTTTGTAGGTTCCTACATTCCCTTCTTCATGCCCTTCAGCTCTAGTGAAAATGACATTTATATTTCATTACATACAGCAAGTTCATAGTGCGCAGAACTCTTTTGTAAAGAAATGAAACTGCACTATACCGTGTTGAATTCTCAGTATGTTACAATTCTTCCATTCATACTCAACACACATAAATCCCCCACCCTCCCAGTAAGGCAGGACTCTTAAAGTGTTTATATCAGAAGAAATACATATGAAACCCACCCCATTCACAGAGGCTTTCTCATAATACTACACCAGAGAGCATGGCGTGTTTTAAAGTCTTACAATACAACTTGAATCTTTATATTTTGTGATGTAGATACTTATACACTAAGGCTGATTTAGTAGTAGCTTCATTATTCATCCATACAGCAATACTGACGTTTCTCATGATCAGCTGAATAACTGTGAGGTGGATAAAACGGCTGATGATACCCCAGGACTGAACTGACCTCAGTCCAGTAAGATTCAGGATTTAATGCTCTTTAGTTTCACTGTAGACATGAATATGCACTTTGATGATTTTAACAATGAAAACATCTTTAAATGTGGCAACAGGACAAAATCTCTCTCATTTTAGGGGGTGTGTGTTTTCCTGTAGGTGATGGTCTCACACTTCCACATCAGGATCTGAGCCCAACCCTTGCTTCATGAGAGCTTCCTCCCTCTTCATCTTTGGCTTTTCAGTGCGAGTGTGCCACACCAGCACCTGAGACAGCAAAGCAAAACAAACAATACTTAGCTAATGCATTTGCATATTAACGCTGTACTGAGCAAACATCAGAAACCATCCTTCGGTTGTCTGTGCAATGGAAAAGTCAAAGGAAATTTTGAAAGGTTTCTTGAAATGGATTTGATGAAAAAAGTTGAAAAGCAATGCTTCTCCATCCACTTCCAAATATGTAGCTATTAAGAAACTAGGACTGAGAAAAGACAAATAAAGGAGCACCTGGTCTTTTCAGAACCAGCCATTCTAGAGCAAAGACCTCAACAGTACTAAATATGTAAAAATGCAACCACAGCAAGGAAAAAAATGTCCTTGCAGATTATTTTTGAGAAACTAAAATAAGGTCCCCAAAAATGGACACAAAAAACAATGCTAAATGATGTACGGATTAATGATGTTACTGTTTATAATGTTTTCTTTTTCCAGATGCTAAAAAGCAATGGTTAAGGTTCAAAAGTTGGAGAACCACTCCATTAGACTGTATTATTTAATACTACAGTAAAGGTTCCTCAGGTAACGTTGTACCATGAGGTACATAGATTCCAACACAACAATCCTGTAACCATGAAAGTCATTGCCCACCTTATTGCACATGTCTGCTTTGGGCTCCAGCTCCTCCATGGTAACTATGTTTTCCAGCAAACTACTTTCCAGGAAGCCGATTTGTGCATCACCGTCAAATCGAGCTTCAGGGTTGGCCAATAATAATTTGAGGGAGACAGCAAAGCCAGCCATGTCGATGGGGAAGGGGCGATTGGGACGCCAGCCAGTGTGAAACCGAACCACTTTCCCATTTTCCACCACAGGCCGCTCAAACTTCATCCCACCAACCAGTCCCACCGGCCAAACGGAGACTTTCTGAGTGTAACGCATCTGAGACGGATGAAAGTAACAGGGACAGAAGGGGTAGAAGATATACATTTGCTGATATTAAAGATAATAATATAGTAATAATTAGAGATGTCCCGATACCACTTTTTTATGTCCGATACCGATATTCTAAATTTGGATATCTGCTGATCCGATACAAATCCGA
>JBBPDH010000011.1:10192526-10207248 GCA_037974565.1 Clupeocharax schoutedeni | reverse complement strand
TGATTAATAATCGTGATTTCAATATTGATCAAAATAATCGTGATTATCATTTTGGCCATAATCGTGCAGCCCTACTACATACCTTGCATAGGTAGGTGTTATTACATAGATGCTAGGCAGACTAGTTTTTATGGTGGCTTTTGTTGGTTCTGACTTTCTCATCTGTTCCTGTAACTTATGCAGCTCGCCCCTCAATCGAGAGATCATTCGGTCTTTAGGCAGTTCTTGTTCTCTACAGTCACAGCGCTGACCTGAAAAAAAGGAAACCAGCATGACCTGTGAATGATTTTTTAAAAAATTATCCATTCAACATTACATCCAAAATCAGGTGTAGCAGTTTGCTTCTGGAGCAGTAGCTTTCTGCCTCTGGAGCAGTAACAACCTCTGCTGTTCTAGGATACAGGATACTGGAACACTGCTGTGAGGATTTAACAGCATTCAGCCACAACTCAAGTAGTCCGGCTGCTCCAGAGTGTTCCATTCTACTGGGCATTGAATGGGATCCTTTGCAGCAGCCAGACTGGATGTGCTTCCCTCTAGAAAGTCTACAAGCTGTACATCTGCATCAGCATTGGGTGCTTATGTTCTAAATTTAAAAAGGTCTACATACACTATATGGACAAAAGTATTTTATACAAAAGTATTTAAAACGTGGTCCCCCTATGCAGTTATAACAGGTTCCATCCTTATTGGAAAGCTTTCCACAAGATTTAGAAGTGTTTCTCTCACATTTGTGCCCAAACATTCTGTAGAGCATTAATGAGGTCAGGCACGGATGTTGGATGAGAAGGCCTGGCTCGCAATCTCCAGTCTAGTTCATCCCAAATGTGTTGGATGGGGCTGAGGTTGGGGCTCAGCGCAGGCCAGTTAAGTTCTTCCACACCAAACTCATCCAAACATGCTTTTAATGGAGCTTACTTTGTATAGTGGGGGACAATCAAGCTGGAACAGGAAAGGTTCTTCTTCAAACTGTATTTACAAAGTATGGTGTTGACGCCTTAAGAGTGCCCTTCACTGGAAGTAAAGGGCGGGTCTAGGCCAAACCTTGATAAACAGGTTTGTCCCAATCATTTTGTCCATACAGTGTACTTTTGGACATACACTGGAACATGAGAAAGGAGTAGAGAATTGTCTTACCTAACTGCATCAGTGCATAGACAAGCCCCATCAGAGACACCATGAAGTAGAGCAGGAACACGGTCTTAAGTTTGAGCTTCATCCTCTAGGTAGAACTGATTCGGTGTTGAGACAGAACTAAACTACCACCAGAAGGCAGGGACTCCCACTGAACGACACTGACTTATTGGCAGGGGTCCAAAGCATAGCATGATGATGTACAGATACAGATTGGCATGAGAACAGATCTATTTACCAGTCAAATGTTTGATAAAGCTGGTTAGACAGGCAGCTGAAGGTGAGAACACACAACACTGTCCTACCGTTAGAGAGAGACCCGTGAGAGCTCTTACAGGACCGGAGGGCTTGTTGACACTGACAGCTCTCAGCGCACCATTCACCTCCTCAAACCAGTCCCGGTAGTATAATAAGCTGTTTGAGTCCTTCATTATGCACGAAATCAGCCATAAACCCTCCTTCTGTCATTCCAGCTCAAACAACGCCAGCACTTTCCGCTGCGGAGCAACGCTCATTACAGCCCCCCTCAACATACAGCAAAGAAATGTAGTTCCGTCAAAACAGGAAAAGTACACCATATAGACAAAAGTATTTGGACACTCCTTGTTTTTCGGGGTTTGGGCAATGCCCTTCATTTACAGTGAAGAGCAATCTTAATGCTTCAGGATACTAATACATACAACGCCATGCTTCCAACGTTGGGAATTGCCACAGAAGCTCCAAAGTCTTGTGAAAAGCCTTCCAAGAAAAGTGGAGAAGTGGGAGCTGTTAGTAGCTAAATGTGGACCAACTCCACATTAAATTACATGTATTTGAATGCAATGTCATTAAAGTCACTGTTGGAATAATGTCAGGCGACCGAATGCATTTGTCCATATAGTATCACCAAAAAACATTCAAATCACTGCCTAATATTATGTAAGTTCTCCCTCATGCCACCAAAACAACTGTGGACTGTCTGCTGTGTACCTGGCACCAAGATCCGTAACTCCTCTTAAGTTATGAAGATGGACCTTTAATTTGTCCAGCACATCCCATGGATACCTGGTTGAATTGGGGGACTGGGAGACCAAGTTAACACCTCTTTGATTTGACAACTCTTTGTCATGTTCCTCAACCCACTCAAGAATATTTTTTCCAGTTTTCTCTTGCTGAAAGAGGCCCCTGGCATTAGGGAAGACCATGGAGGGGTGTGCTTGATCTCCAACAATTTTTAGAAGCATCAAAGTAGCTTCCATGTGAATGTCAGGGCCCATGGTTTTCCAACATAACACTGCCTAGATTATCACACTGCTTCCACTGGCCTGCCTTTTTCCCCGTAGGCCATCCTGTTTCCATCTCTTCCCCAGGTAAGTGACAACCCTGGCCACCCAGAGGCTGTAACAGTAAACCCAATTAATCAGACCAGAGCCCCTTATTCCATTGCTCTGTGTTCTAGCTGTGATGCTCACATGCACTGTAGACACTTTCAGTGGTGGAGAGGTCAGCATGGGCACTCTGACTGGTCTGTGGCTCTGTAGATGCATATGCAGCAAGCTGTGATGCACAAGTTTGCACAAGCTATTGTGTTTGGAGACATTACTGTCATATCCAGCATTACCTTTCTAAGTGATTTGTGCTACAGTAGCTCTTCTGTTGCACCAGGCAGGCCAACCATTGCTTTCCCATGCATCAATGAGCCTTGGCTGCCCTGACCCTATAGTGTCAAGAGAGCAGTGTGTGGGGGCAGTACCTTGCTCAATGATGCCTCTAAGGTGCCACTAGCAGTCCTTTGATTTGAACCCACAACCTTCTGCTCACAGGGTTAACTCCCTAACCAGTAGACCACCAGCTGCAGGTTCAGCAGTTGTCCTTTGGATAATGTTTTTCATACTAACCACTGCTTTCTGTGAACACCCTACAAAACATGCCTTTTCAGAGGTGCTCCAACAGTTGTCCAGCCATAAACATTTGGTTCTTGTCCAAAGCTTCTCAGGCTTTTATGTTTGCCCATTTTTCCTTCTTCAATCTCAACTATAAGAAATGACTGTCAGTGGTTTAAAGGTTGTGGCCGAATGGTGTATGCGTAATTGAAATGATGGGTACTTTGTCAAACTCTGAGTCAGAGTAGAGTAATAGTAGAAGAGGCAAAAACAAGTAATACAAAATGTAAATACTTCAAGAAATTAAGATTTTCTTTAAGTGGTATGGCTGCTGCGCCTTGAAATAAGACAACACTTGCATATTTGGTTTGATGCTACAACAAAAAAAATACTTTTAATGTAGAGGGGGAAAAGCTAAGGCTCGACAGCAAGTGGTCACTAAACCTCGTCCTGGGGGTATACCTTCCTGCAGTCTCCACCCACAGATTTTTAGCTAAATTCCATAGCTCATTCCATGAGTGTTTTGGTGGCCACTAGTCAAGAGAGGGATGAAGTTTTGAGATGTTGGGGTCTACAATAGACACTGAAAAAGAATGAAAACTATTGTTTTCCTATGATGAGGCCTTTAATAAATATCCCCTGTAATAGATTCATGATAGAAACTAAGCACTTCTCAGACAAACAAATTTCCTTTATTTGCTGCATACAAATAAAACACCGAAAGCGGAAATGACTGTCCCTTTCTGCATTGACAACAAAGCACAAGACAGGAATACTCATTTCTCCAACATCTCAATTCTTTTTTTAAGTCATCCCCCCTCAAAAGACTTTTGTGAAGGCAAATAAAATGAACAAGGCAAACAGATTATATACAGTTCAGAAAAAAAAAAAAACATGGATATACAGAAATGACTTGATAAAAGAATGCTATGATGCTTGATAAAAGGAACAAAAGAAAGTACTTCTCTACACTAAGGGTCCATTGCAACACACACATCAACCCCTTCATCAGATAGAGAACAATGACAATCCTTTGACACCAATCCCCTATATATAGCCATTATAAAACATTTGTTATAGGTTTGATTTAGTTGTATGACCTGAGACAGACTAGTTTGAGTGATTATAAAGAATACAAAGCCATTGTATTCAGCTTCTTGAAGGAATACAACACGTAGGCAAGCTCCTTGCATTTTTGTTAAAATATATGTATGAGTACCCTGAAAGAGCAGTAGAGAGGAAACATGGCAGTAACAACCAATGTGACATTCATTCACCAAAAAACAAACAAACAAACAAACAAAAAAGCAGCCCAGGAAATGGGGAATCGTAGGCTAAAAAGCATAAAGTGCAGCCTTGAGTTTTTGTTTTATGATTATCAGGACAGACTGTGCAGATCTAACAAAACAAACTCACCATGCTTGTTCCTGAGGTGAGAAGAGTTTGTTATGCTGGGTTGTCACAATGGCCATTACTGCCATCTCTGTTGTTCAAAACTTAATGAAACTGAAGGTAGAATACGCCTCCAATTCCGGGCGATTTTTAGGTCGAATCAAGTGCAAGGAGGACCTTCAAAGATGCTGTAGCTTTGAGAGATTCAAGGCCAAGTTCAGTCACCACTCCACAGCTAAAACATCAGCATGCCTCATTCATACATCTTTAGAGTGACAAAAGAGCACCATTTGTATTACGTATCTACAAAGACACAGATTCTTATTCTCCACTATAGCGCATGGAGCCTCTGCAGAGCACCTCCTCCTTCAAATGCTGCATTTTTCACAGTTATGCAAAGAAAACGAATAAAAGTATGCCCAACACAGAGGTAGAAAAAGGATGAAATCACGGCTTTGAAAATGATTACTGAATGACAGGTAGGTAGCAATTTACACTCCAATGATTCGTGCATGGTTTGTTATCTGAATTGGACACAATAAAACACTAGTAATTGGGTTGATTATGTCCATCTTCATTTTGTTTTCAATTATTATCTCACCCTTATAAACTCACTGAAAAATCTCAGGATGAAAGCTGAGGTCAAACGAGGAAGCTCAGGATAACTTCCATGATAAGCAAATAAGAGGAAAGCATTCTTGCTGGAACAGAAGACTTAAACCAACCAACGTCAGAGGCACTCTGCCTGGCATCCTGCACAGAGTGTGACTGAACTAGGCTTAAGGGCATTTATATGGAGGTAACTAGGGGCAAAGAGGTGACTGCTGATTGAAGAGTAGGATGAGGAGTGTTTTCTGTAACAAAGGAGGAAGGGTCTGCACCTAATGACAGCAGCCTCCGCAGTGGCCGCCAGCATGCGCGTGACCAGAGGCCTCGCCATATTTTGTTCGTCGACTCAGAATTTCATAGGAACAGTCGTCTCCACAGCAACCAGACATACTGGGCGAAGTGTCGTCAATCTCAAATCTGAAACAGAGAGGATACTGATTACATTCTTCACACACAAATGGTGTCTTCGCACTGCCAGGACATTGGAAACACTTTCTGTAGCTAAACACTCTTTTCAGAAGCAGTAAAACCCAAAAACCATACAATATATATTCAGTCTCTCTTGTCAGATATGATTCAAATATATTTACCAATATTGGATCAATATAACTATCAAATCCTTTATTTTATTTAGTTGGAGAGCTGACATGGTACTTTACCAGAATGTTGCATACTGATAGCATTTTAACCCATAAAATAATGAAAATCAATTGAACTTGGAAACCTGAAAAGACTGTTACACCTCTAGTACTTTCCATGGTGCTGCAATGCAGCCATTTTCAGTCGCTGGCACTGAACCTGAGATGCTATTTCAGAATTCATTTAACAGATATCATTAGCGGTCACGACAATAAAGATATGTGGACCAGCTCCAGTGCTAGTCATATATGCCATTCATATAATTTATTGCAGATGCAATGGTTCGATTTCTTTGGAACCAGACAAACCGTCTCATCTCTCCAGAATAAATCTTTTGGCCCAGAATTCTACTTATTAGCAAATAGTAGGTTTATGAGTGGTTTGCATCTTATAAACACTTCAGAGTCTTGCTATAAGTGGGGCGGCTGGGTGGCCTAGTGGTTAAGGCATCTGGATCGAACCCGGACCTGAAAGTCCGGGTTCGATCCCCAAGACCTCTAGGCACCGCCGAGGTACCCTGAGTAAGGTACTGTCCCACACACTGCTCCCCGGGCGCCGTGTTCCTGGCTGCCCACTGCTTCACTCGGTGAATGGGTTAAATTCAGAGAATTGAGCAATTTCCTCCGGGATAAATATAGTATATCAAATCAAATTTTTAAAAAATTTAGTGTTCTTTACTTCACAGTAGCCTTTGGGGAAAAGAACTACCCACTGGATTGTGTTCTGGACTGTTTTTTTTCTACAGATTTCCATGACGGCCTTCGGTGCACTCTTGATTCCTATGCACAGGTTTAGGGTCATAGTGGCCTGCTTTACTACCACTGATGTTTGTTTGCACCTCATGCTGAAAGCCAAAAGCAATAGGCTCCACATGTTAATGCAACATACAGAACTGTAGACATTCTCTTAGAAATTGGGGTCCCAGGGTCAATAGTTAATGCTCACATTTGCCAGTACAGAGCAGAATAATGTGCTGGAATGAACCCAAATGAGAGCACTTGGCAAGCAATGAAATTGATAATGAAATTCAACTTACTGTAAGGCCTCCCGAAAGAACTGGTAGGCGCCATGGTTATGTTTGAATACTGTCAGCATGACCTTCTTCATCTGCGTACTGAAGCAAGAAACAGAGTAAGTAAATGGCAGAAAACATGGCAAAATCAGTATATTAGACTCCTGGAACAAGCTCAGCTATTTTTATTAAATGAATGAAGTGCTAGCTTGATTAAGTTTGACTTAGTAAGTTAAAAATATCTATTAGCACTACCAGATATGGTTAAGCACCTAAGGTAGTGTAACTTTTACATGAGAACAATTGGTCAGGCGACTGGCATGAACCAATACCCTACGGTCAATGTAATATTTATTGACAAGATGCAATTCTTTATAGCAGTTTTATAGCCCATAAAATTTAATGGAAAATGGAGGAGTAGTTTCTAATCCGAAATCATGAGCCTGCAGGAAAGCAGCGCAACCATAAACAACAGTGCACACACCTAGTTTATTTATTCAGATTCCATCCCTGTGACAAGCTTTATAAATCAGTGTTTCAGACGAGGGTCTCCGATAATCGAACATGGTCTCTCACTGCAGCTTCTAGAATGCCATTTCATCAATAGTGATTATGGCTGGCTGCGTGCAGATGTGTGATTGTGGTGTTACCGGGCAGCATCTTGTGGAAATAATGTTTGCATGATTATTTTGAACCTTCTTAACAACTGAAAATGTGCCGTGACAGGACAAAAGCACTATATTTTTTGGTTTTGATACTGTCTGTCCTTGGGATTTTGTACCTGTTGGCAATGAGCTGTAGGATCTGGATGAGGAACTTCCCTAAACCTTTCCGTCTGACCTTGCTCTCCAACTGTACTTCATAGCTGAGAAGAACGTTTTGCAGTATTAGTCAAACATTACAGCCAATGTGCCAAACAGCACAAGAACATAAAACATGAACCAAAATCATCAACTGCTTTCAGTAAAAATGCAATTACAGACTGCCCGATCAGCCACAACATCAAAGCCAAGTGATGGAATATATTAGGAAGCATGTCTTTGATGTTGATGTGTTGGAAGCAGGAAAAATAACGAAGCATAAGAACCAGTTTCTGATGGCTGGACAGCTTGGACAGAATGTCTCCAAAGTGGATGGTCTCATTTTTGAGCTCACTTAGGTACTGGCCAGTGCCTAATACCAGTGAACTGGTGGGAGGGTGTGGGGGCCCAGGGCTCACTGATGCTCAATGGGAGTAAAAGATAGCCCATCTGGTCCATTCCCACAGGTGAGCTACTGTAGTGCACCCTCTTATGAATGTTAATGCTGACAGAAAAGTGTCAGAACTCAGTGTATTGGGCTGCATACAGACCGGTCAGATGGTCCATGCTGATCATGATCCACTGACAAGAGTGTATTTAAGGACCTACACAATATTTAAACATTATGGCTGATCAGTATATAGAGCTAAAGAAAAAAAAAACCTTACCAATATAACACTTCATCACCGCATTCCACATCAAAACGAAAATGAGAGAAAGCAACAGGAGAGGAATCAGTATCACGGGCCAACAGATACCATGCCCTCTCATCCTTCATTTCCTCTCTTTTCTCTCGCTCCTTCCATCCCCACTCACTCTGTTCATATCTGTGAGTAAAACATGCAACACTTGCATTAAAACACTCGAAATCATCAGCACCGCACTGCAGAAACTGAATGCAGTAGGCAAATAAAGGATTCACAGGAAATGTGATAACGAGTGAAAGCTTTCAAAGAAAGAAAGATAAGAGTTGTTAATTAAAGTGGTCATCCACAGAATCTCTCAGTTTTCTCATCACTAAAGCAACTCATGTTGAGCACTAAACCCATAACGAACAGTTTTAGCTGAAAACTGTTACATAACCATCTGACCATAATTCTTTAAGAAGATTGCAATTCTGCTGAGAGTGATAACTATCCACAGATGTTTACAGCATTATACTGTACATTTTCATCAGCTGGGTAGAAGAAAAATGTTGCTGAACATGTCATTCAATGTGGATCTAGACCTTATTTAGAATGTAGCACCAAGTAATTGTTTAAGAAGCTAATGTTTGTATGAATTCCAGCACAATAATTCTTCACATTGTCAAGAGAAAGAGAAAAAAGCTTTGGTCATTTCTACACAAAATTCTGACACTGACGAGTGTGTCTGTGTGTGTGTGTGTGTGTGTTGGTGCACAGATGCAAGACAGAATATTGCATGCAGGTTTAAAGTGGGCAAATTATTCACTTCTTAACTGAGAGCACTTAGAAGCTCCCATGCGACAACAGACATGGCTCAAGTTCAAATAAGTTACAATTCTTGTCATTTTTACAGGATTCATGACACGTCCCAGTAAATGCAAAACAGTAAGTTTAAGTAATTGTGACCAGGTGATTACAAAACAACTGCGGCAAGTCTAATAATCACTGCAAAAATGGGGTGTTGTCACATGCAAGTACACGTCTGATAATACTTTTGTCATGGTTGTGATAGAAATGAACAGCACGGTTCAGCATGTGTGTGTTTTTCCTGTGAAACGAGCACCTGAATAGAGCACTGGTGTCAGATCAGTATCAGAGCTCAGCAACAGGAATTAACAGCAGTAAAAATCTGCATAGATGAAACAAAGTTCAGTGTGACTGATACCTACAGGGTCTGCATGTTGGCTCTGGTCAGCTCATAGGCCCACTCCACAGTAATAGAAGAGAGCGTAGATACCCGCTTACACTCAATCTCCAGATTTAACCTGAACAGAAAAGAATAAGAAGCACAAGAAGTTTCAGCGAGCCCCAAGGTCTAGAAAACACCTAAGAAAACAGGCAAACTCTAGCAAGACAACTTACCCATTTCTGTCATACTTTTTGAACACCGGAAAAGCAGACAGGGGATCGTCGAGCTGTAAGGTCAAAAGATGTTGAGATCAGGATGACAACATAACAGAATTCCAATTCTAAATACATTTCTCAGTATTCATCAATTTCACTAAACTGGGGGAAATCTTTGACCTTATTGGCTGCATCAACTTTAGCACACACAGCATCCATGGCTGCCCTTTCTTCAAGCCTCCTCTGTTTCTTCTCCTTCGCTCTGTTTGACTTTCTCTACAGATACACCAGACAGAGAAGAGGGAGATCAGTGAACAGCAATGTCACATTACATCTAGTACAACGGTGGAGTAACTATTAAAGAATGTCTCAAGAACAACATTTTTCCTCCTACTATATTGTGCATAAATGTGTATCATCACTCATTGGAACTCTAAACTGTCAGTGCCAACAAGAGATACTCCAAACCAAATACATTTCAGGGGAATTCCCAGAAAGATGGTTCAAGGGAATGCAGCAGAGTAAATATAAGAGCAGGTGCCTGCTGTAATCAGAGGAAAAGGATGCAGTGTCAAGGTGACATGCTCTTCGGCCTACATAGACAGGAATAAACCAGCCTGGTGTTCAGAGAGCAGTTGCGAGTTAGATCAGACTCTTCCATGTGAATTAAGGTATTCGTCACAAAAACTGGTTCTGCACTAATCCTACCCATGATACGGGTTGCAAATACTGACTCATGTTCTGAAGTAGAGGCTAAAGCAGATACACTACCTAGACTCTAGAAAGTATCCAACTATTTTCTCGAGACGAAAGGAAAGATGGGCCTATAGCTCAGGATCTCACGAGTGGCAGAAACAAAAACACTATGAACCTCTAGATTACTCTAAACATTTACAGTATCCTTCACAAATATTATATTCCATCATGTTTACATTAAGGACAGATGGATCGGTAGCATGTCCATTATGGCGGCCCACATGTTCAGCTGCAGGTTTCAGCCACGCCACTTGCTAGCTAGCTGTAAATACTTGGTCTAAGACTACTTTTGGACAAAGTTGAGGAATCAGACACTTTGCAGTGCTAACCTACTACACTCCATGCAAAACTGTCTGGTTCGATATTTTGAACATTACAGTGCCGATAATGTAGAAATGGCGCAAAAGGAGGCGAGGTTAATATTTGAAGGCTGGCCCATTTTGCACCACAACTAAACTGTTGAGCATCCTCGATCGATGTTCAGAATTGTGTTTAGACCAAATCCTCATGTCTAACCAAGGAGGAACGTGGATCTCCATCGTTATCTCTCTGTGGAACCTCTCTCTCTCTCTCTCCCTCACTCTCTCCCCATTGCTCTCCTCATGTTTCCCTCTCGCTCCCTCTGGAGGGATCCGCACTCGGTGCGCCTCTTTGTTTCAAAAGATGTAGCAAACGCAAGAAAACGCAAAACAAACTCACCCCCATTGCGCGGACTTTAAAACTACTGTATTTGGAGAAAAAAAAATAGGCTGTGTGTTTTCGAGCTGCCTTAGCTACACGCCAGGGTCGGTAGAGAAGTCGGGCTTTGATGCACTGGGTGATAAAATGCCAGCTATCGAGCAGCGAGGCTAACACAGAAACAACAACAGGCTCAGCTCCGGCCCGGCTAGAGACACGCAGAGACGGAAAACACACACACGGAGTCCGCTCGCATGGTATTTTCACTCCTCTCTTCTCTCTCCGCCAGATTGGCGCCAAGAAGCGAGGATATTAATTCTTCTACTCTTTCTTCCTTTTCCTCCTCCTCCTCCCCCCTCTCTCTCTCTCTTTCTCTCTCTCTCTCAGGCTTAGGGAAATGACGACACGGGCTCGGGGTCATGAGTTCTCTTCAGGTTTCCTCATGTCTGAACTGTACAGGTGGGGAAAGTGTGGCCTGCGCTAGAGTATAACGTCTCTTTGCAGCTGTACGTGGCCACGTGTGACTGTTTTCGCAGACAGGGGTTGAGTAACGACTCCAGATTAAACTTGAGAACACTCAAAGCATCCTAACCGAGGTCCTTTCATTTATAAACTTTATTATGGAGTTGGTCTTCCTTTGCAGCTGGAACAGCTTCCACTCTTGGAAGATGTTGGAGTGTTATGTGGGGATTTGTGCCCATTCATTCTGTAGAGCAGGTCATGCCAACGATGTTGGAGGAGAAGGCCTGGCTCACAATCTCTGTTCCAGTTCATCCCAGAGGTGTTGGATGGGGTTGAGGTCAAGCTTATCCAACCACGTCTTTATGGAGCTTGCAGAGTCATGCTGGAATGGACAAGGTTCTACCCCACTGTGTCTACAAAGCTGAAAGCATGGTGTTGTCCGAAATGTCTTTGTATGGTGAAGTATTAAGATGGCCCTCCACTGGAAGTGAGGCGTGTAGCCCAAATCCTGAAAAGTGTTTTATTACAATGACACCTGTTGAAGGGGTGAGATACTACCCCCTTAATTTTACACCATAAAATTACCATTATTTTATCCTCAATCCAGGAAGGGGTACAAGTGCACAGATTAATGCTAATTACAGGGTAAAACTACTGAATTTTCAAATATGCCCCTTAAACAATAGAACCTCCTGAATTAAGGCCTTATTTACATTTATGGCATTTAGCAGACACTTTATCCAAAGTGACTTCCAATCCCTAACTGCAGAGACAGAGGACAGTCTCCCTGGAGCAACTTGGGGTTAAGTGTCTTGCTCTGGGACCAAGTGGTGGCATTCTGAAAATAGGATTCAAACCAATGAGCTCTTGTTCCGGAGGCAAGTATCCTATCCACTGAGCTACCGCCACCCTTTAACCCTCTAGGCTTTATGTTTGAGGCCTTATGTTTGAGGTCTAGGCCTACTCATTTGGGGTAAAATTAAGTGAAGTGAAAGTGACCATTTGTCATATGTGAACACACCACAGCACACAATTTACCCTCTGCATTTAACCCATTCACCAGGTGAAGCAGGGGGCAGCCAGGAACACGGCGCCCGGGGAACAGTGTGTGGGGACGGTACCTTGCTCAGGGTACCTCAGCGGTGCCTAGCGGTCTTGGGGATCAAACCCGGACTTTCTGGTCTCAGGGCAGATGCCTTAACCACTAGGCCATCCAGCCGCCCCAGGTGATCGGTTCACAAATGAAAGGCCACTTAATTCAAATAAAGGGGTTTTCAGGGGTAAGGTAGGGTTAAGTTCATTGTGTTTCGTAGTTACTGGGCAGCAAGTGACCAGTCAGATCTCTGCTTTTCTGTTGTGTTCTATGTTGCACCTATGGCCCAGGAGGATGATATTTCATCTCAATGCGTACCATATGTATATGGCTGGGATGACAATAAAGCTTTACTTAGTGAAAGAAACACTGTGGGTTGTGCCGGTTCGGGTCTGGATCATTGATTAACAAATGTTTTGGAGGCTGGGAAGCATGGGTTGGCTCTCATGACAGGTCAAGTGGGTGTAGGTCATAAAAAACAGATTCAATTCAATGAAATTTTATTTATATAGTGTTTTTTTACAAACAGGTAGTCACAAAGCATTTTTACATAGTCCAAGTCTGAGCCCCTAGTGAGTAACCCAGAGGCGACAGAGGCCAGGAAAAACTCCCTCAGCTGGAGGAAGAAACCTCGGGAGGATCCAAGCCTCAAAAGGGGAACCCATTCTCCTCAGGTCGACCCAGAGAAAGGAGCAAGAATTGTGAATAAATAGATTTTAAAAAAACTGAGCATCCCTTTATGCTACACTCCACTACACTGACCTGATGCATTAATGTGAATGCAGAGTGCAGGTAAAATAAATATCTCTCGCGGTCAGTGTGACCCCACAGATATGAATGTCAGTCATACTGCTTATATATGAATGTTCTAAAGGGTTCCATTATTAATTTCTATATACTACGTTTATTAAAACCAAAACAAGAACAAAAAACAAATCATTTTGAAGATTAGAACTGTACTCTATGTATGCATCCATTATGTCTGCACCAGCCCTGTGGAGGTAGCTCAGTGGGTAGAACACTTGCCTCTGGACCAAGAGGTCATGGGTTCGAATCCTACCTTCAGCACCACCACTGGGTCCCTGAGCAAGACCCTCAACCCCAAGTTGCTCCAGGGAGACTGTCCCTGTAGTTAGGGAATGGAAGTCGCTTTGGATAAAACAGTATATTCAGAATCCTCCATCAGTACCGTATAGGCTTACGGACCAGTACTGCATACTATATACAATACATGCTTGGTTCATACTGAATACTGCACCACTATGCACTGTATTTTGAAATGATTCTGCATATGCCAGGATAATTGTGTGCATTGCACACTGCACCAGAATATTCTTTGTGGTACTGACACATCCCTAGTATACTGTTTACTAAATATACAGAATATACAGAAATTACTGACTTATTTGGCCAGAGTATTACATACATATATACTGCTCAAAAAAATAAAGGGAACACACAAGACTGATTGTCACTGAGAGAGTGTAGACTGTAAATCAGTGTTGCCTCCTAAGTGGACAGTTTGATTTCACAGACGTGTGACTGACTTGAAGTTACATTGTGTTGTTTAAGTGTTCCCTTTATTTTTTTGAGCAGTATATATATGTGTGTGTATTTGTATTCATATTGGAGTATCTTCAGGTGCCTAGTAACAACAGAATACTACTAGAAATCTTTTGTTTTTTAAATGATATAATATTAGCATATTTTTAAAAAGTCCCTTTTGACCTCAGAATGGACAAACCCCATGCAGTCCCGCTTGTGTGCACCAGGTGGCACAGGTGACTGACTGTGTGAGGTAGGAATTTGCAAGTTAGAACTGAATCATCAGCCTTCCTGTGGATAATGATCATTAAGCTACAGGTTTGTTCGGGTTTTTTCTCTTAGATATCCAATAGTGGAATATATCAATATCGTAGGGATGTTTGAGTGAGCAACCTTCCTCACCCATTTTCTCTCCTATGGCAGTAAAACGTTTAAGAAGCCATAGCTCTGGGGGTCCCATGTGTGCATCCTGGTGGAGCTTTACATGGCTAGGCCTTGAAACAAACCCTCCCTCCCAACACCGCCCCCCCCACCAGCCCGCATGGGTCGTCAGTAAGCCCCGCCTCGACCCTTTTGTCTTCGGGTGATCTGTGGAGAGAGAGAGAGAGAGAGAGTATGGGGTGGCATTTAGGTGAGGTCATGGAGTTCGGCTGGGTTTGGGGGGGCACACAGCATATTCCGTTGAGCCTAAACTTTTAACATTTGTCGTC
>JBBPDH010000011.1:10167254-10184095 GCA_037974565.1 Clupeocharax schoutedeni | reverse complement strand
TCAGACTTGTCACTTTTTAAACCAAATTTCAATAATGTGGTTAAAACTGGGAAAGCACCACTTTCTGTTGAGGCCTTACCAACAGTTTATCACAGTGTTCTCAATTGGTGTGGACATGTAACAATGGTACACTGTTCCTGCATGTGTAAACATGATCTAATACTAGGGATGGCTGATCATTCTCATGATAAATATACCACACGTCAAAAAAAGAATGACTGGTTCTTATGTTTACTATCAAACCGTCAATACATTGAATTTTATTTATCTGCACTCAATCCATTTAACCGTACCTAATTTTGTTCTCTTCGTAATGAAACATGAATGTGTGTTTGAAACCCACAACAAGCTCAGAAGTGCATATTGTGGTGTAATTTGTCATCCTGCCCTGTATAATAGTTTTGAGAGTTGCAGTAAATTTTAAAGGTTCTTTCTACCCTATCCTCAGTGGACGAATACATTCTGATGGCCAAAGAGAAGCATGGTTACAATATGGAACAGGTAAAGCACTTATTGCTACAGAAATGTACTGTTTTGGTTTACGTGGCCTAGAAATGAAGAACCATTTTTCTTGTTCCATTAGTCTCTGGGCATGCTACTGTGGCATAAGCACGATGTAGAAAAGTCGCTCGCTGACCTGGCCAACTTCACGCCCTTCCCAGACGAGTGGACAGTGGAGGATAAGGTGCTGTTTGAGCAGGCATTCAGCTTCCATGGCAAGAGCTTTCACCGCATCCAACAGATGGTAAGAGGAGCGGATGCATGAAAGTGCAAGGGTGAAAGTGAATAGGAGAGCGAGAGGGAATAGGAAAGAGAAGGAAGAGAACACAGCTTACATAACAGTAATCTGCAGTCCTCCCATCTGCCTGCTGCTTCAGGAGCGCAGCAGCTTTGAAGCCTGCCAGAGAATCCTGCAGCCCAGTATGGAGTATAGGGGCTGTCACTATCAATTATATTAGTAATCAAGACATCTACTAAATATTTCACAATTAATCAGAGTTACCAAACAAAACAACCAACCATGCATAGTTCTTCCTATTATTCCAAAGTACTTGGACACAAAAACACAAAAACAGAGACTTTTCTTTTTAATGCAAGAGATACCAATTTGAGATTTGAATGATATTGCATATGCCAATGAATCAGTGCTGGTCCATCAAGCACGGTATGCACTATATGAACAAAGTAATATAATGACATTAAAATGCATAAGACTTTGTTATGGACTCCCCCATTGCAGCTATTACAGCTTCCACCCTTCTTGGAAGGCTTTCCACAAGAATTTGGAGTTTCTGTGGGAATTTGTTCATTCTGTAGAGCATTTATGAGTTCAGGCACTGATGTTAAATGAGAAGGTCTGGCTCGCAATCTCTGTTCCAGTTCATCCCAACGATGTTGGATGGGGTTGAGGTCAGGGCCCTTTGCAGGCCAGTCAAGTTCTTCCACACCAAACTCCTCCAACCATGACTTTATGGAGCTTGTAATTACTTGTGTATGTTTCTCGGAGTTGAAGTAGATGATTTAGAATATTCATGTCCCCATGAAACACACCAGCCTTTTATGAAAGGTGATGTGTAAAACACTTGGCCGTTTTTTAGATTGGGACCGTTATGAGCCCACACAGTGCATTGAAAATTGAGCTTCTGATTATGTATATGAATAGGATTTGTTGTTTCTCAGCTGCCAGATAAGTTAATCTCTAGCCTGGTGAAGTATTACTACTCTTGGAAGAAGACCAGGACTCGCACCAGCGTCATGGACCGGCAAGCCCGCAAACTCGTCACCAAGAGAGAGAAGGATGACAGGTGAGTGGGATGAAAAAAAGAAGGAAACATAAATATAAAGCAAGAGTCTTGTGAAATGTCACATAACAAAGTGCAATTTGTCCCCCATCAGTAATGATGAGATCGAGGAGGGAGACCCAGGCAGTGACAGTGACTTTGAGATCGACACAAAAAAAGAGGTGAGGGGTGTGAATCCTAAAAACGTTACTTACATAAATGAAGATGTTCCAACATGGAGAGCGTGTGTGAGTTTAATCATTACACTCTTCTTGTTCCCAGACATTAAATAGTGCTATGCTGCACTTTCACAAACCTGTATAATGAAGATCAGATTCCTGTTCTTTAAATAAACCAGGGCACCCGATTGTCATCCAACAGACTGAAACTATCTTAACTGCTAATCCTAGAGGTTCACATTCTCTTGGCCCTCAGATATGTAATACTGGATCATATTCCTCAATAAAGAAAAACGACTTGAACTATTTTTTTGTTATGCAGAAATATATACAAGTCTAGTGGGTTCTCATATTTTGAAGCACCACTGTCATTTTTTTTCAAAATGTTTCATTTCATTATGATTACCCAGTATTGTTTCAAACTAAATTAGGATTTGCATTTGTTGCATCCTGTGAATGTTTTTATATATGTTGTGATTCTGTATTGCAAATACCAGTATGGTGCTGCCACTGATTACCAAACTATTGCTGTCGGAACAAATTATTCTTTTTTTACCTTTAAACAGCAATTTCAGAACAACTGGACCTGTAAAAAAAAAAAAATAGTGGATAATTACTTGGAATAAAATGGTTATATGAACTTCCTTTTGCAAATTAGGAATAGTTGTTCTCCAGTAAAGTTACCACTTTGGAAGATATGCTATTTTGTGGCTCTTGTTAAGCAGAATGAAATGTGTGATAATTATGATGTTGGAAGAAGGAACAGTACTTTACAAAAATGCTTTAAAGCATTTGATGTGAAGAAGCTTTATGGTCCAAACAGGTGAATTATCCACTGGTGCATTTTTGTGTTAGAAAAACAAGCAATATGTTATTAACAGTGAGGGCCAACAAACTGAGAAAAATATCTTTTTTTTTTCTCTCTCTGTTGTTTCAGAACAGATAATCGATTCCCTCAGCTGAATGGTTGAGGGCAAATATACTTGTCTTTCTAATGGAAAGACCCATTTTCTCCACAAGTATTTTAATGTGTTTAGTGCATGCCGAAACGTGCAGTTATTAGCCAAGCTGCCTGCGCCGTCCTTTTATAAAAGTCTTTTAAAACACCGGTTTCCAACCTTTCGTGCACCGTGGACAAGTTTCATGTAAAATAGTATTTTTTAAAATTGTGGATACAAGTAAAAACAAAGTGTTTGTTTGTACTCATTTTTGCTTGGGTGTTAAATGTACTGTATCATGTGACGAAGCTGAGCTTTTTCCCAAAAGAAAAGATTATTCAGACTCTGATAATCAGTAAAATATTTTTATTCTGTCTTTCTGTGAGCTCAGGTCTATAGCCTGGTGGTTGGGGACTGCTTAAAAAGACTATTTCTTCTACAAATCCCCCTCCCCCCGTGTTTTTAAGTCAGTGTTTTTTTTTCTTCTTCCTTTAGACAAAGCAGCCCCCTGGGCCTGGAAGTGGGAGTGAGAGAGCCTCTGGGAGATCAGGCCCAACACGGAAGGAGAACCAGGGGGCTCAGTATCGACATCACCCACTGAGGGCACGCCGCAGACCGCCGAAGGGCATGCACCTGAACCAGGACGACATCGTTGCTGTCTCAGCCTGCACAGAGTCAGGGTCTATCTCCAACCGACAGCTAGACTCTCAGCTAGTGTCCCTGAAGAGACAGGTAATGCATGCATTTTTAAACGTATACTTTGATTCATCCAACATAGGCAAATAAACTGACATGTTCTCAAATACACACTAGCCACACTACAAACTATGACTTTCATGCAGGTTCAAAGTGTCAAGCAAGCAAACAGCATCCTCAAGCACAGTTTGGCAGATGGTATTGATGCCATGAGACCAATAGAGGTACATTCACTTTGACCTTGAGTAGAAATGGTCTTCTCTATGTTGAAGTACCTCAAACATTGTACTATTTTGTGTGTAACCTGACAAACAGTAACTACATAGGGTTCTTTCCCTGTAAAAACCTTCTGTTAGTATCAGGCATTGCCTCAGTGCTAAATTACGAAACTATGCCAAAATGTGCATGTACATTTAGGCTATGAAGGGTTGACCACAAATATCCTTGCTTCTGAGGCATACAGTAATTAACATACACATGTTTACATTCACTCCCAGGCCACCCCCAAGATTAACTCCCGCTGGACCACAGAGGAGCAGCTCCTGGCTGTACAGGGTGAGACAGATTGCTTGTTTTATAAGGTACTAGGTGGGAATAACTGAATTGATTTTTTGAATTGACACATTTGATTTTTGGGTCTACATAAGCGTTGAGGCTCATACAAACATACTGTGCGTTTTGGTAGTTCTTATGCAGTTTTTTTTTTTTATTTCTTTAGCCATAAGGCGCTATGGTAAAGACTTTGCAGCCATAGCTGACGTGATTGGGAACAAGACCGTGGGTCAAGTGAGTTCGTTTTTCGTCAGCTACCGGCGACGCTTCAACCTGGAGGAAGTACTACGAGAGTGGCAGGCAGAACAGGAGGTGCTCCATGGAAGCAGCGAGCCCCTAAAGGATCTGAACGGGACCACAGGAATGGAGGAGGAGGAGGAGGTGAGTGAATGGAGACGGGATATAGGAGGGACAGTTGTGTGTTCTTATGTTGGGTTTAGAATACAATGGTTCTTACTGTGTCTCCTCTGCTTACCAACCAGTGATGATCAACATTTGCCCGCCTTTTCCTCATATAGGCAAAGATGGATGGTGTCTCACCTTCAGACTCGGGCAGCTCCTCTCCCACTCCCTCTGAACCCAGCAACCCCAACTCCAACCAGTCCTCTCCCCCTCTAACTCAACCCCCACCATTACTGCGCCCTACTCCCCCGTCTGCCCCCCCAAGCCTTCTACGTCAGCCTCCTCCCCTGCAGACTCGACCTCTCCAGAACCGCACTCCACACAACCATCCCCCACCCCCACTCATTAGACCTGCAGTGGCGTCCTCCCTCCACCAGGGTGGGCTGAGGAACTCGTCTGCAGCATCAGGCGGCCAGCTGCCTCCCTCTCTGGTGGGCTTGAAGGTGGAGCCCACACACTCGCACTGATATACAAAACTGTAGTTGTTCTCTTGTTGTGGTCAGGAAACACTTTCGCCAGTGTTGAAGGTTAGGATGATGTTTGCAGATCTGGTTCTTGACCACTGTGAAAGAGTAACTTGTGCTTATCTGTCACGCTGTTGGGCCGAGCGTGAAACACACTGTAAGTTAGGCAGATCAGTGAAGTCAGAAACACACAGTCAAAGATAAGGTGAGCCAGCAGAACCTCTTGAAAAAGCTGAGACTCCTCTCTCCTTCCCCTTATACAGAGGAGCCCCATCAAATACACACAGCCAGCAAGCAGCCTAACTCATTACAGCATAAAACCTCAGTCTAAACTTGCCAAAACAGATCACTGACACCAACCCAGAGCCCTCAGGCTGTGGAAATATACCTCGTAATCTGCCCTCACCACCGTTTGATGCGTCATTGATACTTGAACCAAATGTTTTTTTTTTATTCTGGAGAAAAGAACCTTCAGAACCTATACACTGGATCATTGTGGCAATTAGGCGCCTTGACGACTGAATCGCAGGTTCCAGCAACTCTCAACCTCCAGTAATCTCCATGGCAACAGCAGAACATCTTAAACTGCAACACTAAAGGCGCCACATTGCGTTCTGGAGCGAATCGGGTGTCAGGAAACTGGGAATGTACATCTTTACACTTCCGTTAAAGAGCCATGTACTAGAAGAATCCAACTGAAGCCTGTTTTTCCTCTTTCTATAACTAGGTCATATTGGTAGGTAGTGAATTTACGTAGAACTAGGTAATACTGAAGCACTAAATGACCCAAATACTTGACTTTTTCTTGCATAAACTCAAATACACTGATGGATAAATTGACTGTCTTGCTCTTTAAGGCACAAATGTAAGACATCTGAACACTGAAGATAATTGTGTCAGTGGAGTTTTGTTTTTTCCCCTTCTTCCCCAAAACCTTGTATGTGAGAAATGGTCATGTGAACATGGATTTACTTGTGACTTTTTCTGGTTTGTTTGTTTTTGAATCTTTTTTAGAATAAAGTGAAATGACCAAATTTGATGTCCAGCAGTGTGTAACCTGAACCTTTACCGCCCCCCAATCTCCCATTTCAGACAGAAGCAAGAACAATTGTTCTGTGTTGCGTCAATTCCTACGCAAACATCTCATTTTTTTAATATCATTTATTACTATCATTGATCATAGTCATCTCTTTGCACCAAAAAAAAAATACATTTGGAGTCTCAATCTCTCCTCTCGCCCTGACAGCTTGAGTTCTGACAAAAATAGTATAATTACAGCAATGAAAAATGATAAAATAATCAACCCTGAAGAAAAATTAGCTAACAACGACAATTGGATCCCCAGCACCTTAGACAACGATCATTTCAGAGTTGCAAATAATGTGACAAAAAAAATAAAAATTCCAAAAGATATAAAATACAGACGTGCACAGGTGCCCCAAAACCGCTGATAGACTTGGAAGAGACTCCATTAGCTCCCCCTACTCCTCTTCCAATAGTAATGGGAGTGTGTAACCCACGCCAGCTAGAGGATGCATGCATGCAAAAAAAAAAAAAAAATACAGCTCATTTCAGCACTGTCCATTTACACTCGTGTCAGTCTCATGCTCTCTCATACACACACGTCCTGTTTTACTCGCATGTATGTACTAATTCCTGACTTTTTTTTAAGCAAGAATGAAAAACATTTCTTCTGCTCTTTATGCTTGGTATCCTGGTCTTGCCACTATGTATCAATACAATCATCAATGAAGGTCAGAAGACAGAAAGCCCAAAGTAACCGTTTGGTTATACATAAACTTCTCAATCTCTCCAAATACACACGTGATTCATTTTCATTCAAATAAATGCACATCAACAGAAACTGAACAAATCAAAGGCTAATGCTCAGAGTGACATTTGGGGTCATTTATTTCGATGCCAAACCATCTCATGGTTTTAGGCATGGAGTGCTTGGCTTTGCGAGGAGAGAATCACTGAACAAATCTGATACAGTCGCTCTACAAAATGATGTTCAGAAGCAGTGGGTATGGTCCTCATGTCTGTTCCAGTGATTGTTTATAAAATAGGATGAGCGTACTACGTAGATGGTCATCTTTTGTTTGGAGGAAATTGAGGAGAATGGGAGGATCTGCTGGAGTTTGGTGTTCATGTGAGACATTCACTATACCAAGGCATGAATAGATTTAAAAACACAAAAAAGAACCTCTAAGAATAACATTAAACCATAAATCACTGGTAATACAACATTGAAATACATTTCATTTCTCTTCAGAAAGGAAAAAAAGGCAACGCAAATACACCCATTCCAGTGCAGCAAGTCACAACCCAGCCAATGAAGAACTAAGTTAACCTTAACCGTAAGACACAATCCATTGAGCGTTATTCAAGTGTTGGCCCTCTAGTGGGTACTCATGGGGCTAAACCCTGTAAAGGAAGAAACATTGAGAGTGTGTGTTTGTGTGCAAGAGGGTGGCCTCAATCCACCCTTTAAAAGAAAACATATGTCCCAAATCGTCATTAAACTCTGTCAGGTTCCTCGGTGGGTGTGTTCTAATAATGAGCCGAAGACCAACATAAGCTCACGAAGCTCAAAAAGAGTTAACCCACCTGAGTTTCTTCACAGTAGATCAGTAGATCAACCGTGTTACTCTTTTCACCTCCGTTTGGATTGGAGAAAAAAAAAAAAAAAAAAAAAAGAGTAAAGACTAATGATCCTGAAACCGAAATCAACATTTACAGCACTTTTAGCTTTACCTCTTTTACCTCATGCTCCTGATCCCACGCCAATGTGTAACTCATCCTAAAACGTAATGCGACAGGTCCTAAAGATCTCTCCTCGTGACTCTGTTTGAGCCAAAACTGTGTTCTCCACTCGCCCCTGCCTTTAAACGCTTTACACCTCAAGGTGAAATCACCCTCCCTCTATCTGTGCGTTCTCTCACAGTTTGAGCTCGTTGGCGATTTTAGAGGCGATGTTTTTGAAGGCGATAGAGGTGCCGGAAATTCTCTTGAAGCGCACACCATTGAGCGACAGCCGGGGCAGCTTGCACACTTCCATCTCCCACTGGACAAAGTCGTCTCTGGCTGGATTGCCGGCCATGCACAGCAGCATGTAGCGCTCGCGCACCTCATACTCGCAGCTGTTGGCGTCCAGAACCTTCCGGATCTCCTTCATCATCTCGCTAGGTTCCATGGACGAAGTGGTCTTCATGCTCCAGGTGAAGCGCAGGGAGCGTGGCTTGGCATTGTCTTTCGCAGATGCGGGGGGAGGTGGTGGAGTACCCCCTCTGGGAGAGGAGGACGAGAGAGAGTCCTTGGTTTCGTCTCCGCCCCCTGAGCCCAGAGTCCCGCCCCCCACGCTTGTCTTCTCCGACTTATCAGCACTACTCAGCATAGATCTGCAGAGAGAGATGGAGGGGGAGAGGGAGAGAGAGAGAGACAGGCAGAAAGATAAAGAGAGAGAAGTGATTAAGAAAGAATGAGACAGAGAGAGAAAGACAGGAAAAAAGAAAGAGAAAGAAAAAAATCAAAATTGTAAAGATAAAAAGATTGTAAAGATAAAAAAAATCAGGCAAAAATAAATTAGGATGAAGAGAAAGGAGAGTAGGTGAGAAAGAATTTTAAATAATTAGATTATATCATTGATGTTTAAGGAGAGAGACAGAGTGTGTGTGAGAGAGCGAGCATCAGACAGAGAGATTGAAAAAGGATATAGAAAAGTGCAGATTATAAAAAGGATATAAAAAAGCACAGGAGTGAACATAGGGTTGAATATAAGAAAGGAGAGGAATATGAAGAAGAAAGTTAAAGTTGGGACTGTGGTAATCAACTGCTATAGAAGTTGAAAAGGCTGGAGGCCTCCCTTAAGGCTCTTTCTCAGTATTTCTTTCTCACGTCTATCACATAAACATATTGCCTCCTGTTCGTAATCCCCAGGAGCCTCTGTACCACATTAGATTCAATGCAAATAAACACAAACTGCATCTGCATCCTTTCTCTAAAGGGTAAGACTTTTGAACAGTACACTCAGACAGAGGCAAGTGTCCTTTTAAAAGCACCCACATACTGCAAGTGTGCGTGTCTAGATGTAAGCTGTTCTTTTCTAAGTGAACTCTGACTTTTCCTTACATTTCTTGCACAGTCTGTATATAACTATATACACTGTTGTAGATGCATCTACAAGAATAAAAGAAAGGAAGACTGGTAACAAATAAGGCATACAGGGAATTAGAACACATTCATTTCTCAGAAACTGATGTTGGAAGAAACCTCGAATCTCGAAAAAAGCAGTGTCTCTTTTGCATGCATGCTAAAGTTTTGGACCATTTGGCTGATTGGTCAGGAACTTTTGACAGTGCAGACACCAGTTAATATAAAAAATGTAAAATAAATTGAGATACAAGGTTTAATTCTGATAATGGTGATATGTTGTTCTGTAAAGATGAAAAATGGCGAGACTGAGAGAGATAGAAAGAGAGACAATCACTGTGACAAGGACTGTAGACAAATGTGATTGAAGGCAAAATTAGTCACCAAATTATAAAACTTACATTTCATGACAAAGCATTTCAGACATACGCACACACACACACACACACACACACACACACTCAAGCATTCTTCATACTCTTTAATCCTGATTACAATTAAAACTACAAACCAATTAGCACCTAATTGAACACCCATTTTCTAAGCCAATTAAGACTTTCTGAATATCTACTGATTAGGTCTGATTAGGAAATCATTTGATCAGATTGTTTCTTTCTGTGGGTAGTTTTTCCTCACCTGCTCCCCTCTTCCCGACCCTCTCCCTCATACGGGTTCCTCGAAAGAAATCGCAACAAAATTAGTTTCTGTTAAGGTCTTACTGCCAGGAATAGAAAGTAGAGACGCTTTCTAGCACCTTTAGAGATACGAATATCCATTAAACAACTTTTATCCCATCCAATTCTTGAACACTCATTCATTAACATTACGTGGCCTTGAACAGAAGTCCCTGCAGACCCCTGTTCTGCTTAAACAGGCAGTACTGCAGTGTCAAAAGCAGGAGTACTGTTTTTGCCACCTTGTACAAACACCATCTGACAGTGCTCCATGATGGTGGAAATAGTGAATGAATGAACAAATGAATGAGTAAACATTGTAGGATGGAATCGAATAAGAAAAATAATAAAACATGTCCATCCAAATTGCCCTGAAGGAGTAAATACAAGCCCATCACCGCATCAGCTATGGCCATCTGACACTGTTTAACCCTGCAGCTAATAAAGCCCCTACCAACACACAGGCACACAGGGACATCAAAACAAAACAAACCACACACACACACACACACATACACACACATACACACACACATACACATATACACATATATACACACACACACACACACACACACACACACACACACACAAAAACCAGAAACACACTTAAGAAAACCCTGAGGCGCACATACAAGGAACAGTTTGGTGAACCAATCATTGTACTCTCACTACAGAGGCTATTAACCAGCCAAAACCTGTTTGATTACCATTTGTTTTAGTTTTACATTGGAATGATAAGGCCATTGCAACTAACAGGAAAACGCCATTGCGTTTCTGAAACCACCTAAACAAATGTGAGATGATTCGTATGCCGATACTAAACCACTAGAGATAATTTGAGGCAAGTATGTAATTTAGGCATGGAGTTTACTCAGAACTAACTGCTAAGCAAAATATCCAAAAACTTTCTACATCAAACACGTCTTGGCTGATTGACAACATATATGGCAAAAGAAATTGGTCTTTTTTGCTGAACTATTCCTTTAATGCAGTAACGGATAGACAAACGTATGGACAGAACCACAGAATGACCTACATGAACACAGACAGTCAACCAATCACACAGACAACAACATTGTCAGCCAAAAGCTAGAAGCATGACAGAGCTATGAAAGAGGTTAGTGTGCACAAAGCAGCCACTGTAGTACAAAAAAACGGGGTAATATGAAGTTATGAACACGATATAACCTGTAAAGAAAGGTTGACGAGACTGACAATACAATTATTGACCACCAGAGGGCACAGAATAAGGTTTGCTTGTTTGTTTAACTGTACTGGGAGATACTGTACTGAGAGCGCCCTCTGCTGGCCAACAGACAACACTTCATTGAAACAAAGGAGAAGTCGTACACTGATGGGAAACAATAGTGTTACTTTTGATGTCAGTACAGAAGATGGTTTGTGATGCTGTCAGAGTAACCCCAGTGAGCTGTGAGTGAAGATTTGCATACACCTGGTGCCTGCGCAAGTTAGTCCAACATGTTCTCATACTCATTGTAGCATGAATGGAGGTGAAAAAATGGAGACAAAGAAGTTCTTGGGCGGGGGGGTGGGATTATGAAAAAGGGTAGAAAGTGTTTTAGGCATGCAGGCCTAAGCCAGTCAGGCAGCCTCAGTGTCAGCTCCGGTCATCATCATGATGTTAGAAAAGCCATGGAGAAAAATAACAGTCGGAAAGAAAGAGAAGGGAAAGACCTCATAAAAAAAGCAGCCAAATACAAATCCTCATCTCTCCTGTCCATCCTCTTTTCCCACTCTTTCCAGCTTCTACACTCTAATAAACAAATGGACGGTTTCTAGATAGTGCTCGGCCCTGAACAGATGGAACTTTTATACGGGACTTTAAAAATGTTCACATTTTAACAAATGCTTCATAAAAATAATCCATTCTCTTCATAGAAATGGTTCATAGAAATGAACCAGAAATGGTTACTTTATTGCACTGCCACAAAGAATTCTTTTTAGCAACATTTTTTTAAAGAGTGTGTGTCTGAGTGATGGGATTCGATGACCTTAGGCTGGGGTTTCCATGACTTACATCCTTTCTGCCATTTAAGCATTGACATCATGTCCTGTTTCCAATGCCCTAGGGGTAACCTGAGTAAGCATGGAATTCTAGGCTATTCAGGTGAGGGCACCGTGTACACAGATGGAGAGAAGGAGAGGGAGATGAGGTGAAAGGCAGAAGATGGAGAAAGAATGAATGAGTGTTATTTTTTGGAACACTGAAGGTGCTGAGGATGAGCTTTTGGGGAGGAAGTAGGATGTTAGTATTGGTCATAACACATTACACAAAAAACATCAAAGAAAAAAGAAAAGGGCTCAACAATAGAATATCAAGAGGGATATAGCACAAGGAAAAATGAATAAACAAAAAAGCTGCACAAAAAAGGCAAAAACTGGGGGAAAAGGGGTAAATCAAAACAAAAAGGTTCAGCAGAGGTTATCAGTGTGCTTTCCTACCTTCTGGGGAACCTGAACGACAGGTTTCTACAAAAAAAGAAAAGAAAAAAGAAAAGAACAACAAAGAAAACAAAAAGAAAAGAAAAATGTATGCATGTAAATATGAATGGCAGAGTGGCAGTGCACAAAAAAGCATGAGATTAAAAACCTCAAGGTGGATGGGTTTCCTGCAAAATGCATTACTTTACATGAACTTCTTGGTGTTGAAATGTGTAAGTAAACATTAGTCTACACAGCATGCTATTAAATGACTACACAGAATTCATGTTACCACACAATACTGACAATGAGCACCAGCAACACATTAAATACATTTTCAACCAGTCCATCAATTTTTTATTCCTGTACATACTTGCCATCATGCTAGAGTATAATAATATTTGGCATTAAACTTCACATTACTTGTTAATTTGCACATTATGGGACAGCATCATCTGAATTGAATCAGATTTCAGTGTATCACAAGGGTCACTTCCCCAGCCATTTTCCTGTTCACAGCCACAGCAGACTGCATCTCTAAGGTTAATGCGCGTATTTGGGGCTAGCACATGCATGCAAAAGTGCTACTAAAAGTGCACATCTTAAACAGGGTATATACAGCAATCCTTAAGTTAAATGGAATACCTTTTAATACCATTTTACTACATTTGGATTTTTTTAAAAACCATCACAACACAGAGTTGCAAGTGTTAATCAATGATCTTTCTAACGTTTACGCAGATTTTGACATATAACACTGTACAACAGAATAGATTTACAGACTCACTGATGTTGACCACATATTGCACATTTATCTCACTTCGTGAGTAAAAATAAAACTAAATAAATAAAATAAATAAAATGTGCAACAAAGACATAGTTCCAACAAACGTCTATAGTTCCAGCAGCACGGAAAGTTAAGAGTGGCAGAGTTAACTGCTCTTGCCGGCCGCGCATTCCATTTTTATGTTTACTGGTTTATATATGTGACCGAAGTGCGTTAGCTCCCATCTAGTTGACATCGATGTTTTTTTTACATACCGAACAATAAGCCGGTTATTCCCTACTACAGCGGTCAGAAAACTTGCATTTGCCCATGACAACGCTGATGGCATTGCTTGTTTACCCCCCAACAAAACTTTCTTCTTCTGATCTGCATCAACCTCAAAACTGAGTTTTAGCGCTCTACATTGACGGAAATCTGTCATAGCGACGGAAAACTTCAATCCATATGAGACTTCAGGATTGAGACGAGGACATTTGATTATGTGCCCAGATACGCTAAAGCCTACGTTTAAAGGAACTAACGCAAACTTAGCAGATAGAATTTCACTCAAAATAGGAAACCTCATAGTTAAAAAAAAAAGATAGCTATTTTTAAAAAAATATTACCGCTAAAACCAAATGTAACACTTTTAATGCCTTAAATTTGGCAATCCCACAGACACCCTGTTAAAAATCTGCTGAACTTCAATTCATGCAATGTTTTGAATTAAACAGCCAGTTTAAACTGAACATCCAGTCAGTCAGCTATTCTGATACTAAGATCCGGGCACTTTTGGAGCTATGCTGGCATTATGTCTATTTATATTCCCTCAGATTAAAGGCTAACCTCAAGAGGGAGACAATCTACACAATAGCGTCTGGGGCAAATGACAACAAGCCATGAATGTGATACAAAGATATTTGATTCAAAAACAGCAGGCCCTCAATAAATATGGCTTTAAAAGAACCATACTTATCAAAACATTTTGTACATTGGTAGCTTTGTTAACTGGAGCAGGTCAATCTATCCTGAATGTTTACTCTGTCAATGCTCAGTATTGCAGATAAAAAGTTACTAGAGTTCAAATTGAAGGCCCAGCTGTGCCATAACCCAGCTGGGGTAGGTCTGTTTTTACTAGAAGAATTGTCTGCTTTCTTAGTTGCGGGACAGTAAAAACCAAAGCTTATCATATTTGTGCAGCAGAGAGGGTAAAAGCTTCCATTATCTGTGCTTTGCAGCACAGTTGTGCAACAGTTGAGGCATCACCGCCCTGAGAACTGGCCATCTCTATATCCTGTATTACTCCTTTTGCTCCAGTAACCTCCAGATTTGCATGTACAAAATGTTTTAATAAACCAGACCCGCAAAGGATTAAACAGAATTATAGATACAAAACCAAACCATACACCCACAGTCTGTATTAAGTACAACTGGTATATAACCCGTTGTAATGGGAAGCGGATGTAATGCACAGTCATTTTAATTACAGGACACCTGTAGTGTCTATGACTGATACACACCAAACAGGAAATATCAGGTGGGAGTGGCTACTTGATTTACACCCTGTAGTAACACGCAGAAAAAGTAGTAAACAAGTAAAAATATGGTACAAATATTTAATGTGGCTGTTTTCCTGTTTATCCTAAGCACCTAGCTAAGATAAATAAAATGTAATGTGTAATTAGATTCATCATTAGTTTGGGAATGTTGCAGGGCTGGTTTCCTAAAAAAACAGCAGCAGATCGTAATGTACTATGATATACTTTTAGGATAGGACATATATGCTTGACTTGGGCCTCAGAGACTATAGATGCTTCTCTACAAAACACAATGCTGTCAAAATAGTGCTTTTGTCTGTGGGACTATTTCTTTAGAAGACAGGACATTTATGTTACACACCAGACTATACTGTACTAAAAGTGAAAAGCTCATTGACAAGGTCCAGCCTCACAAGACCATGTTAAACATCAGCTGAAAACCAAGTGAAAATGGTTTTGCTATGTTTTACTGACGTTCTCCTCCTACAGTTTCTCTCTAAAGCCCACGGCTCTGGCAGCACCACAGAGTGCATGCCAAGGTGTCCCCACCACGAATATTTATAGAGCCAGGGAATGCGATACCTCCGCTGTTACCATGGTTACTGTCACCACAGAGGTGTGGAAAAGATGGCAGTGGCAGTGTGCTCAGACTATGCGAGAACTAAGAAGCAGGAGATGATGAAACAGATGAGAAATGTTAGACTATGAATGTGTGTGTAAAATGTTTTCAAGATTGTGAACACTGAAGGACTTGCCCTGGGGCCATGACCATCTCAGACAACAAACACCCCTGAGTAGGTACATGAGTGAGTGAGTGTGTGTGTTTGTATGTGTATACTAGTATACTAGTTGGGCGGAGGGGTTGACCTAATAATTACAAACAACTAAGCCCATTGCACTGTTTAAAATGAACATGAATTCAGAAGGGGAAAAAGAGAAAATCTCCAATTATGCACACACCCGACCAAGGGAAGCAGAGATGTGAGATTGTGTTGGTGTCTGGCTTCTTTTTTGACATGTAACAAGAATTTCTCTCCTTAGCATTGAATCACTTTTTTCCTTCCATCTGTTTCTTGCTCTAAAACAGATGCTCCATTTCCAGACTTCATCAGCTCACACTACAGCACATCTCTCTCTTTCCTAGAAAGAAAACTTCAAGCTGGACCCCAAAGACCCTTTCACCCCCTTTCCAACTCAGCCCAAGGAAGAGGCTGATAAATCTATTGGTTATTCTCACCTGCGCACGAACTTGGAGGTAAACTTGCTAAAGATGCCGGATGTGGCAGGCCGCCGCTGCTGGCTGTTGCCGTGAGACAGCGAGGGCGATGCGGGTGGGGCGTGGTAGGGCGAGCCCTGCTGGTCCCGGGCTCCTCTTTGCTGTCCAATGTGGAAGGTGTTACGGGTGACCACCCCTCGGGGAAAGTTGGTGCGATCTGTGCCGGTGGCACTGCTGATGTTGTGGGCCGATGGGGACGCACCAGGTGCTCTCTGAGAGGGGACACTGCAAAACAGTAATTTTTCCATTTAAGGGAAGAAAAGGAAAGAGGGAAGAAAGGGGAGACAGTTAAGTGAATACATTCAAATGTAATTATTTTTTCTCTGACATCTGACCTATATGTTCTCTACACACAACTCTAATGTGTTCTTTTGTAGTAAATGTTGTCATGATGGGAGCCTCAGCAAAATTACTTTCTACCTAATAAGAAACTGTATATGTCAGAGTATTTATTTTCTTTTCATTCGTTTTAACATTATCAGGGCTACAAATTGGCTGTAATTTCCAACATCACTATTTCTAGACATTCACTACAAAAATCCAAAAGTATCTGGGACACACACGTGTTATATAGGGACTCTACACAAGCATGATTTAGATTTCATATAAAGTAACAGGTGAATTGTTATCAAACCTGCATTTGTGTCCTGGACCATAAAGGAATGGTGAGTGAAGTGTGAGCCAGAAACAACAGTCACAAAGTTCTAGATACTATGGCAGGGAACTATGCACCATATCTCCACCACATCTAAAATGTAGCTGGGTTCAAGATAGAGGTGTGAAACTGACTCACTCCTGCAGTGCGCTGCTAAAATACATTATGTAATCTCTCAAAATAATAAAATATGTTGAGTGCTGAGGGAGAACAGAGCACCAACATCATATTGCTCACCCAAACTTGCTCTCTCTCTCTCTCCCTCACACACACACACACACACACACACACACACACACACACACACACACACACACACACAC
>JBBPDH010000011.1:10141587-10151758 GCA_037974565.1 Clupeocharax schoutedeni | reverse complement strand
ACACACACACACACACACACACACACACACACACACACACACACACACACACACACACACACACACACTAGAGGAAAGAGGCATCATTTACCTTCAGGTCCCTGTGTACAATGCACTTCTGGTGGCAGTACTGCACTGCAGAAACAATCTAAATGGAAACAGACAGATAAATATACATAGTTAGACAGAGAGTTAGACAGATAGATGATCAGACAGACAGAGAAACAAACAGAGAAAGAAATAAAGACAGATATACAGATTAAAATCAGATCGACAAATTAATTGATCAACACATACTTCCATAAAGAGAGAAGAAAGACAAGGAGGCGAAAAAGAAGGCAAGAGAGTGAGAAAGAGAGAAAGAGAGAGAGAGATTGAAATAGCAGGCTACATGAATAAGACAGAACGGTTAAGCGCACATGGGAACTGTCCCACTCTGAATGAGACATTTTGTGTGTAATTAAAGTGTCACCATTAAATACCAGCACACTAGGGCTTACGTTTAATGAGTTCTATGAGCGTGTGTATGTGTCTGAGAAACACACACACAGACAAACACACACGGACAATCACACACAGACAGACTGACCGACCAGACCAAGACAAACTTTCACCTGCTAAACATAAATGCAATGCACCAACACACCTGTCTGAATTTGGCACGGGCTTCTTTTTCCTTCATCCTTCCATGAGCAACCAGGTAATCAAAAACCTCCCCTAGATGGTGGAAGGGGGAAAAAAAATCAGAGGAATGATATGAAGGAGAGAGTGAGTAAAACAATGGAAACGGGAGAGAGTTGAAAGAGGGAGGAAAGAGAATGAGATAGCATGAAAACATTTCAACTCAGTGTTCCAAGTGCTTTGAGGAGAGCACTCCTGAGCAATTGATAAGATTGCTGCTGACAGCGGGACTCGAAAGTACCCCTCACCTCCACTGGCATACTCCATAACCAAATACAGCGTCTTCTCCGTCTCAATCACCTCAAATAACTTCACTGGAGGGAGGGAAAAGGGGGAAGAGGGGGAGTGGGGAGAGAAAGAGAGCTCATCATCAGTCAAACATGTCAACAGAGAAGGATTTAGATGAAGGTTATCTGGGGATTTGGCAACCTGTGGGCAACCATACTAGAGGACTAAAGGACGGTTACAAATGTTGCAGCAGTCTGGCAACAGTCAGTTTAGGCCTCTCTGAGACATTAGTACATCAGGCCTGAGGGTGCGGTAAAAAGCATTTCATGTAAGCCATACTCCTTGCAATTACAAAGCAAAATACTATACAACTTCACAACTACCAATAAAAGGCTGTAACAGCTAAAGCATAAACACATACTCTACACACATAGCAAAGAAATAGTTTAATTGTATTTAATGCCTCCTCTAACACTGAATTACTTACATGTTAGTCGGAAGACGAAAATGCATGACAAATCAGACCATAAATAAAACTGCAGTTAAAAAAAGAAAAAAACCCAACAACAGTAGTACAGTGTTAAAACAGAACAATCCGGCTGGTAGCCTTTTAACTAGAATGCCTCTTTGTAAGGTATGCTGCAGTTTGAATTTCAAATTCAAAAATCTTTGTTCAAAAACACTAATCCTGAAAGAGCAATGAACCTCTTGAATCTCAATTTTATATCATCCTAATGATTATTTAGACTACATGGAATACACTGCTAACTGGCTGAATCCTTCCAATGTAAAAAAAATGTAAAGAATCTTGCGCTTAGAAATGTGCGTCAATATACGCAGACCTCTGACCACGCGTACGCACAACACTCAGTGGCAAGATTCTGCCAGCAGTGTTGGATGCAATAATCTCCATGGTCCCAAACTACATTCAGTTTCTTTACATGTGTTAAAGTTAAATGGGGATTTCGCTGAATTTCCTAATGTTATAGTGTTATAGGAGCAGTCCATTGCACACACATAGTGATAAAACACCATCCCAAAATGAAAATAATTACATGAGCAGGAAGGGGTTTAATTCCCAGATTCTACTTCTCTATATCCGCAAAAGTTTTGTTTCTTTGCATGCTTCTCCGTCATTCCAGCAAGAAATGGTTATAATATCCCCATGTTTATTGTACTTCTAACCAGCTGACATTCTACACACACCAGCATACACTCACTCAACTGCACAGTTTTGCACTAGACATGCTACTAATACTTGTAAATATTAAACTCTTTCAATACCTGTAAATGTTATTTATAAATGTTCTTATTATTGCACCTATTTTCTAGAAGACAGACACACCTCACATGTGTGGAGATACTTCACTCTACTTCACGGCTCCACTAGCTAACATGGCTAACGCTAGCACTGCAGGAAGTTGTCCTTAAACTGTTCCACTCGCAGTTGTACGCTTAAATATACCAAGAAATTCAAAGGATCAAGCTTTGGTTTGTTTTGTTTAATTGTCATATTGACTTAATGTTACAGAAAAAAAAAAAAGATGCCTGTGTGATCCAACTACTAGTTGACTGGACTTCGACTTTGCTGGCTGACTAGTGGACTTGAAAAAAATCTGGACTTCTTAATGCCCTTATATATATATATTAGAGGTGGGCATCGATTAATTTTTTTTAATGCCGCTAATTGCATGGAATCTTCGCGATAACGCCGATAATTAACCCAACCCCCCCGCAATCCCCCCCAAAGACAGGTTCCAAACTTCCGTGAACCAGCTCAAAATGGAAAACGAAAGTGAAACTCAGTCTGGAGGAGAGACCAAAACTGCATTAACCGGACATTTCTCTAAAATATCTAGGTTAAATTCATCATGGCCTGCCAGGTGTGTATATATATATATATATACACACACACACACACACACACACATATATAAGGGCATTAAGAATTGGTGGGCCGTTATCGCCGTTAATATGCTGCGTTAATGTGAGACTCTTATCGGGCGATAAAAAAATATCGCTGTTAATCTATTCATAAAGTTGATTTAGAAAACTATGCTTATGTGACATCAGAGACATCAGAGATTCAGACCCAGACCCTACAGTTGCTCCCTAAATGCTACAGATGCCGCAGTATTTATTTCTTCACAGGAGTTAAAATAACAGACTATACTCTCTCACACAATCACAGCTATATGGCTGTAATGCCCACTGTTTCAATAAAAACAAACCCAGTCACACAATCAGCAGAACAGAACAACTGAAACGAATGGCAATGACAAAAAAAACAGTTGGCGCTGATTGATCTTAACCACTTAGATGTTTCTGTGTTGTTAGAAATCAGTAGAACAGATCCATCAAAGTGAGTTACTCTTGATCGTGCTGAGAATGGGGCCATGCTTCAGCTAAGCACGGGTGACCATTGAAAAAAGGCGGCCCATATTCAAATCCTCAATACAGAGTAATAAACAGGCTGAAACGGGGCCAATTCTTCCTCTCTTTTTTGTGCAGCACCCTCAAAGCAGCCAGGGCTTTCCTTTCTTATTTCAGCTTTCATATTTATGAGTACTGGCTACACACTAATGAACTACTGCTGCCATCAAGGCCATTGGGGCTACATACACTTCTCACATTGAGGATTTCAATACAAACATACAGTCCTGACTGAAACTGAGCATCACACACAAAAACAGATGAAACAGCAGTGTCTGACAGTCAGGCTGCACAACTATACAGAATGCTGAAAAATTCATTCACTCACCTATGTTTGGATGATTTAAAAGCTTCATGATACGCACTTCTCGGAAGAGCTGAGGGTGGAGAGAAGAAAGAGCACAGCTTAAGAACATTTCCATAATTATCAGGTCCTTTCAACTGAAAGCTTTTAACTGTTTATATTCCAGGCCTAAAAGGGACTGACTGTGTCAAATCTTGAAGAGTACTCAAACACTCAGATCAGGTTTAAAATCAAAAATATCTGAAGTCTTTTTTGAGTCAATCTGACGGAAATGATACTTCCATTTTAACCATTTTAGCCCACACTATCTGAGGCAGATGTTGATAATGCATAACCTGTAAAAATACCAATTAACACAATCCAACTATCTACAGCATTTTATACTATGTTTCATTTTTAATTAAAATGTATATTTTTTATTTGGTTGCTCCTGTGTTCTGCTAATGTCATACAGAGGAGAATATTTTACGATACAGCAGTAAAAACTTCCTTCCCAGAAGGAATGTAGTTTGTAGGTTAATCATTTTTCCTAAAATCTTCCAAAAGACTACTCTTAAAAATACTGCAATAAGACGACAATGTAAATATTATAGTTCAATCTTATGTTACTTGCAAGAAACTAATCTTTGATGAATATTATATAAACAAAAATCAAGCAAATAAAAAAATTAAAAGGAAATATAAAACAAATTAATTTGAGAAAACAATGGTTTAACATCACCTTACTTGCACGTTAATCTTTACTGTACTAACTCTACTAACTTTACTAACACTTACCACATTTCTAACAGAGTAAAGCAAGACGAGATTAAGGAGGGAATCTAACGGATTAGTGTGTGTACTTTTACAACCCGGAGGACTTGCCCACCCCTCACTACGGAAGTCATTCAGCCCCTCTTCCTGTAATTAGGTCCTTTATGCATACCCGAGAGAGAGAGATCAAGAAAGAGAGAGAGAGAGAGACAGAGAGAGAGAACAAGAGAGAGAGAGCGATCAAGAAAGAGAGAGAGAGAGAGCGATCAAGAAGGAGAGAGAGAGAGTGATCAAGTAAGAGAGAGAGAGAGAGTGATCAAGAAAGAGAGAGATAGAGAGAGATAGAGATAGAGGATAGAGACAGATAAGGATAAAGAGAGAGAATATGAGAAAGAGAAAATGGGGCGGTACAGTTTGCTAACTTACTTTCTGAAGACTAGAAGAGTTGAGCTGTGTCTTGTCAATGATTTTCACAGCCACCTAAAACAGAAAAAAGTACGTTTAAGTGAATTAATTGTAGCAGATCAGACCAAGTTCCATCTCAGTCATCACCACATATTTTCACAATCGATAGAAAAATCTGAATAATTAAATGTCAATAATATTGGATTAAATGTACAAACTCTGCAGAGCTTTCAAAGACTTAAGATGGAAAAAAATAAAACAAACTGTTGTCAGTATAAAATCTTATATCTTCAAAAAAACGAACTGCAGGAGAGGAAAAATGTTAACATTTCAGAGCGTTCCAGACTAACAACACCTAACAACTATTTCTAAGCCAGGTCAGACCATTTCCACCAGTCCATTTAAACACAAGCAGTGTTTCACACAGGCAGCTGGTGCATTCAAATTACAAAATATTTGAATACATCAATAAATACATTTTATAAATTGAGATTCAAAGTTGCTATAATAGATTCTGATCCACTAGGATGTTTCGTATTGTTTAAAAAAAAAAAAAAAGACAGTAGGATTTTTAATTTTTAACAGTACATTTTTAAAAAATCAAGTGTAATCAAGTTTTTGCAATAGCCCTAATAATCCTATACTCCGACCTTCCTCGCTTGTTCTTCCCATCCACAAACAGAAATCAGAAACTGATATGTGACACTGAGTAAACTGCCTGTGTCAGCTTTTAAGCCATCTGCAGCCGCGTGACAGGAGAAGGACAACTGACAAAGATGAGAGAGACAGAGAGACGCAAGGATCGAGGCTCTGACAGAAACGCACAGACGGTCAGAGAAGCTGATACAGGTCAGATGAAGGCTCTAATTACCTCCTTCCCTGTGAGGACATGTCTGGCCAGTTTAACTTTAGCAAAGTTGCCCTTGCCGATGGTCTTCAGCAGACGGTAGTTGCCAATGTGCGGTTGCTCATCTGCATTTGTGGCAACCGGATTACGGCACCGTGGCATGCTGGGACGCCCTCCTGCTTTAGGATCCAAAGAGGGCTGAGGGGGAGTAAAAAAGACAAGATTACACAATTAGAACAATACTGATTCAAACTGAACGTCCCCAGGTCAACATAACAGTGTGACAACACAAGTCTGGGTGTGTTGTGTGTGTCTGTGTGGGATGTGATCTAGGCAGACAGGTGAAGCTAGTTAGGGTCACAGACCGGGATGCACCAGAAAGACAGGACTAGGCATAAAACACTAAGACACTCATAAGGTGCTACTGAAAAAAGACTTTGGCTTTAGAGGGCAACGCACTCGCGCTGTCAGGATGATGTGTCTTCATATACATGAATCACAAAGTGTTACCGCGGTAGCAAGTAAGGTCAGAAAACCGTCCCACCAGCACAACACACAAAATACTTCCAGCTATGTGAACAAAGTTTGGCATGCTGTTGTATTCCAAAATGTGTTGTAACAATTACTAACAAAACACACAACATTCTGAACGTTTTTTTTTTGACGAGACTCTCGGAGAAAGGGTTCCTTAATAGAAAATATTTTTTCCAGACACTCAGATTTGTATTCTGTCCTTGAATAGTGAGTGTAACTACATTGCAAAGTGAGGTATTAATGAAGGACCATGTGTTCACACTGCTTTCGTCAGGCGATTTGATAGCTGTCCGGGTGGAGCCGACTGTTCAACCCCGACAGGCAACTGACAGAAACATTGAATAGTTCTAAAATGAGCATAATGTGTATAGGCCTCTGCGACAAATAAGAATGTTTTCTGCATTCTAAGTTATGAAATAACTAACTTTTGAATTTCACCGCATCATTTTAGCGGTGACTAAAAATATACTTCACCAGATAGTCTTCAGAAAGATGGTCAAACATGAACCAGTTGACAACGACATCTACTAGTCTGCCATATCCTAATCTGAAAGCATCTCGACACTGATGTGTCAAGATGCACCCGAATGCTACTAGCACTGAGCCTGATAAACAATCCTTTGTTTCCCATTGGAGTGATCAAACTAGTGCTGAAAGCCAGAGTCAGTTCTCTGTGTGGGGAGATTTTGAGAGTTGTGTAGATTACATTACTTATTCTGTACACTTTTTTGAGTATCGAAGACTAAAACTTACTGAAATACAACAAAAACATAGTGTGGAAGTCCAGCCCCTATAAGTAAGCTACTGCCAATATACTTTTCTCAGCAGTCTGGAACACTTGCTTCTATTTTATTTGTCCAGCCCAATTTAGTCATCTTCACTCATTAAGCTAGGGATCCCACCCATCATGTGATACCAACACAGGAAAACTGAACACTGGAAAGTCACATGAAGCCACAGCACTTTTTCCTAACTGCCACTAATTGAACCTCCTTGGACAGCTTAACACATTCAGAGATCAATGACAGCCCATTCTGATACATGGACTTAAATGACTAAATGACTACTTTTGCAAATGACTTGTCACATGATTAATAGTTGTGCAGCCCTTACCTACAGCATAATAAATTAGGAACATGGAAGTGGAGTAGCAGCAGCCTGTACTGCTGAATGAAATATGATAATCCTATAAGCATGCCACTAGATTTAGGACAGTTCCCAAATACTAAAAGCTCCCTAAGCCACTCAAAATACCTAATGTTCCAAACACAACTCCCAATCCCAATCTGCCCAATTTACCACATTAAAAAAGGCTAAACATACAGATTAGAGTGGATGAACATCAATCTCTCTCTCATACACATGCAGTTATGAAAACATTATCAGCAATCTTAAGTTTAGGGATGCAATCTTAATGTTTAGACAGATACGCTTAATTATATCAGAGAAATACAGTTTGACACCTTTCATACACCTCAACAGGTGGGAATCACTGTAACTTTGATAATAGAAGTACAGGGACGTCACTATCAGTCTTTTCAAAATTCAGGAAATCAACAGATTATTTACACAATTAATCAAGCAAGCCAGGTTTTATTTTTAAAAGGCCAAGCAATTACAGAACTAGAGAAAATACCTGCTTGAACTAAAAATGCACATGACCTTGGACGTATTATCCATTTTTGAACAACTTCCTGTAAAAACCCTTTTCTTGAGACAAAGGATTCTCAAGAGGTTATTTTTAAGAGATGATCTGTGTGTGTGTGTGTGTGTGTGTGTGTGTGTGTGTGTGTGTGTGTGTATGAGAAGGTTGTTGTGGTAAGCGTTTGTTTTTTGGTCAATTAATCACAGAGTTTAGTTTTAACCACAGTCAGTCCTACACCAAACACACACACACACACACACACACACACACACACACACACACACACACAGTATCTGAATGAAAGGGATGAAGGTCTTAAGGACGTTTAGTGATTAAAAGTTTGAGGTGTTGACTGTGCAAAGAGCAGCCGTGAAAAGACTGCAGAGCAAACTCTAAGACTGCTCGGTTTTCAAAGACTAACTCGATCAAAGTTCAGAAAGTACAATTAACATCCTGACGTCACAACACAGTTCAGAGACACACACTCATACACTCAGGAATTATTTCTAAACTAATTCACACAATGTCAGTTTAAAAGAACTGCCAGCTCTTCTCAGAGGCGTGAGAAAAGCCAGCCAAAACAACATGAGGCCCCCGCTCAGACCTGTGTGTTCACTTGCAGGCGCGCGCGTGTGTGTGTGTGTGTGCGCGCGTGAGAAATAAATATATTATATAAAAATATTGCCCTCACAAGCAGAGTGAGCCAAGAGCAAAAGTCAAGGCGTGGAAAGAGAAGACACTGTCACGAGTGCTGACAGTTACTGAGGAAAAGACTTGGGATTTAGCGGACAACAAACACACACTGCTGCGAGTGATCTACTCTGTGGAACACACACACACGCGCATGTGCGTGCGAGTGCACAGCACTACCACATTAGTGTCACTGTCATGAAGACAATGATCCATCACGCAAATTATATCTGATTACTGGTGGGCTTGTGGGAGTGCTCACCACTGATGAAAAGGGTAAAAGATGGTTAACAAATGATGCAGAAAATCACATTACAGTCTGTAACTGTTAAGTACAAACTGTACCTTTACTGTAAGTGGAGATGATCACATTTACAATAAGTATTTCTATTTCTGTAACCAAATAGTATGCGGTACATTATAGGCAGGTTTTAGACTCTGGTATAACGTGCAAATGTGTGTGGCCTCTCTCAGCTGATACAAAAGCAGTGTGGCATGGGTGGAACTATCATTACATCATCCAGATAGTACACTCACAGTGACTCACATGCATTCTTTCGCTCACACAGACACAGACACAACTTAGCTCTGGCTTCCATTTTCTCTTCACGGTTAACGACTCCACATCAATCCTGATTCAAGCAGTTCTTTATTACTGTCCCAGAATCCTCCCTCTTAGCCATAACTTCCTTTGCCTCTAATTCATATTCCTTTCACATTTAGACTACTGAAAAGGACAGCTTGACGTGTTCTGTCTATGATTGCTCTATCACTAGTCAGAGTGCCAATACTAAATCCTGTGCACCACCAAAAACACCCACAATGGGAAAGGTCTGATGAATCAAGCTGTATCAGACAACTGAGTGAATGTGCGTTGCTTATCTGGGAAAGAGACTGTAAGAAACGTAATTTTAAACATTCTAAACAGTGCAAACAGTATCAAAGTGAAAGTGACTATTCTGTCATACATGAACACACTAGGGATGCAGCGATCGGAAACGGACGATTTTTGGCCTGATCACTCACACGTATTGCAGATTTTAAACTGATCTTGCGCATGCGCTTTACTTGCAGCACAGACACACGCGCATTCAGGCTGCGTTCACGTGTACGCTCAATGGAGGCATTGAGCGCCTGCCATTCAAATCTGCTCAACAGCGATTGGCTGCCGCTGCTGCGCTCCCGCCGTGGAAGACACGCCCACTGCCAAGCATCAACAAGATGCGTCTCGTAACTGCAGCCTCATGGGGCTTTCTGACCGAACACTGTGCTCGCCGCGAGGGTTTGCGGGTCCTCTCCAAAAACAATGAGAACGCGCTGCGCTTGCCGCAGAGCTCAGCGCAAAAGAAGGCGTGGTTTTCTAAACTGTCCTCTCCCGGATAACAGAGTTAGCACTAGTTCTGTTAGCACCAAGAGAGAATATGCTGTGGGCTTTGTAGATTCTGAACACTCCTCCATACCCGTTGTGTGCACGTGTTTGTGTGTGTGTGTGTGTGTGTGTGTGTGTGTGTGTGTGTGTGTTTAGACGGGCTGACCGAACACCAGGCCGCTTCGGTGCTTTGATACTATAATAGAAAAGAATACAATCAATTGTCTGAGCCTCTACCTCTCTGCCCCATGCACAAGCGTTGAGAGCGAGCACTTGTTTAGC
>JBBPDH010000011.1:10125647-10141487 GCA_037974565.1 Clupeocharax schoutedeni | reverse complement strand
ACAGCAGGGATAGTACGAGGTGGAAAGACATCACGTTCAGAATTATGGAATCCATGGGGATGAAATCAGAGGGGTTTTACTTCTTGGTTTGTGACTGTTTGCCAGACAAGGCTTAAAGAAGTAATGTTAGAGTTTGTTAGCATTCATGCTAATGCTAACGCTAATGCTAACGTTCAGATTTTAGATACAGAAAAGTAAAAAAAGCGAGTAGAGTTGCACCAAGCCGAGATGGTAGATTATAGATAAAAGATTCCCATTCCCCTGCCATTCTGTGATCGGCAGTGATCGGCAACCGGCTGTTCATGATCTTGGTGATCTTGGCCCCAAAAATGCTGATCGGAGCATCTCTAATTACTGTATAACTGCACAGGTTAATGCACATTAATGGTATCTGTATGGTGTAAAAATGGTCTAATTCAATGCTATTTCCAAGTCCCAAATTTAGTGGCATTTCCAAATATAGAATGAAAAAACAACAATTATGTGTGTGTGTGTGTGTCAGAGAGAGACAGACAGAGAGAGAGAGAGTTTGAGGCCAGCATAAGTGGCTCATACACCAATAAGATGTAGGTGTTTTAAGAATTTTTCAAAGACCAGGATGACAGGCAATGGTGTCAATCCAATCTTATTGTAGTTATGTCCCTACACCCCAAGAAAGCTATTTTAATACACTTTTATGTATTCTGTATTGTAAAGAGAGTGTGACAAATAAAGTATATTCCAATAAAAGGAAAACACAAGTTTGTTAATGTCTATTACAAACGAGTTACACTGGCTTACCATGAAAACAAGAGCAACCAAAATGATCTCTTAACCAGCAGAAACACAGGCTGAGACTCATCTCCCCGGTACATTCACCTACATGAAGCACACACACACACCCCAACCCTGACATGACGTCATGCATCATGAAAGTTTAGGCACTCCCTCAAGTCAACTTCATGCTCAACTGGAAAGGCTTGTTCTCTTGTTTTTGCTCACGCAAACACACTCGTTTCAAAAAGATAAAAGTAATGCAGGAGCTTTACTTGGGATATTTTGGTTCAAAGTTAGATGTAAAAACACCAAAGACAAACTGGTGAAAATAGCAGGCACCTGATAAAACATATTTCTGAATAAAAGAAATGGACTCCTACCAACGTGATAATTTGCTGAACTAGCATGATGAAGTTAGACTGCTGCACTATAATTCTCTACGGAGGAGATCAGATATGCATTACATATCGAGGTACACGTCTGATTGGACTGTCTGCCTGAACAAAAGCCTTATTTGTACACATGGCAAACATGTGTACACATTTGTACTCTGAGGCAAATACATTTCTGTTATAATTACTGCGGATTGTGAGATATTTACTGATTATCAAAATGAACTCTAGCCTCACTACACCATGTGGAGCTTCAGCCTTGGTGCTCTGCTGCACGTGTCTTTGTGTGGTTCAGTAAAGCATGCAAAATAGCAAGTAGCAAGCCACAGTGGCTGCCAGTCAGTCAGCTAAAGTGAACTTACGTGATCTTACTTTAGCAACACACTCTACAGCCACAGGCTTCAATACTTGTCCTGCTGGCTCCAAAGCTCATTTTGGAGAGAGGCCAAGTGTAAGGAAGCCTGGTCAACTGAATTCCTACAACGGCTTTTCATGAGCCTAAACAAAGCATGTTCCCTTAAACTACTGCTTTAATCTCTGTCAAATTAGGGTTAAAGAACGCAGTCGGGGTGGGTACTGATATTCCGCCTTTTTATGCTAACAACTACCTTACAAACATATTATGGAGTACTAAACTATTCTGTCATTTGACAGTTTACTAGTCTGTCTTGGCATGTGTAAGTCCATTAATGTGTTTTTTATCATTAAATTCAGCACTTCTGAATAAATCTAAAATTCACTGTAAGTAAAAATGACCAAGTAAGTAAATACACCCATTTTTAGCACTCTACTCTCATTTTAGTTTAAGCCACACCCACTTTTGCCATATAATTAAAAAGTGCCATAAAATGAAAAATATGTACCCAGCCCTTCCTAGAGAATGTTTTCTTGTTCATAAACTTTCCAACTTAATATGTTTTGGTTTCTCAGTCATGGACGAGGCCTAGTCCTAGACTGCACATCTTTCAGTATAGGAATTCTCCACAGAAATGAAAATGTAATCCAGCAGGAAACTGTAGCAGTATAATAGTTTAGGAATATACTGCTATATATACTGATTGTGATGTACCTTGCTAAATAGTAAAATCACGTTTAATTTATTCATATGTGATACTAAAGTTAAAGACTATCCAGCATTATTTTCTAAATTTTGTTAAATTACTGCAGAAAGCATCATTTGGAACCGCTCACTCCACCCAGTAAAAAAAAAAAAAAGCATCAAATAGAGGGCTCATTCAAGTACTATTCTGGTTTTGCAGTCTAGTACTGCAAAGACCATTATCACAATAATGCTAAAATCAGCCGTAAGTGTATGAAGTGTCAATACATGTTTTACATCTTTATGTGTAAAACATTGTAGCAAGACTGAGTATATTTCAGTACTGACTTCATGGATGTCTAAACAAGTAACATGCAGATTTCATCATAATGTCTGTGAATAGATTTCTACAGCAACAGTGTGGTCCATTTGAAAGAATCCGATAAGCAAGTCTATGGAACCAACATCATGACCAGACTTTGCCTTTAGATTTTAAATGTGTTTACTTACTTGCATGGATTAGGCCAAAATTAAAACCAGAATTGAAACACAATTACATTAAATAACTTCCATAACCATCATGATACAGTGGATACAGAAACAGGACAGCATACATGTACCTCAAACAGACCAGTAATTGCCAAATCAGTTCTGTGACAACACAGGCTGACTCAACAAGAGCTGAAGACACTGGTGGCGTCCTGTTTGTGCCTTTGGTTGACCTTGTGTACAAGTGCTCATTGCCACAAGGCCTTTACTGGACTGTTAAGAACAGTAATGAGCAAAACTAGAGTCATTTCCTAATTGCCAGCAGTAGCAGGTGAAAGACAGAGTTTTCTTTTAACTCTGGAAAATAAAAGAGATATTGAGACTACATAACAGAGATTTAAGTCTGGTGTAAACCTTTTTATGGCAATCAGATTGTATTGATTTAAACACAATTATCATTGAAAGAAATTCAACTCCTACAAATGAAACACTGATGCAAAATGCTTTCCTGACACATACTTTGTGAGCCAAATTTGCTTTCTGCTACTTTTACTGATTCATTTTACTTCCACAAGTGTAGTTTCTGCTTTTGCCTTAAACTTGCACTGCCAAACCTGTGGATCGAGTGGAGTCTGCTTTTTCACATTATGAAAATTTGCCAGCTGGAACATTTTCTTAAGTGCACGACAAGTAATAATATATATTTACACAGCTTACAATGAATTTATGTAAAAAACGCAGCTGTTGAACATTTGTAATATTAGGAACTGCTGTTTTAAAACACAGTAATAACAAATAAGGTAGAGTCAATTACTATGTAATGATGAATAATACTGCAATTCTGTAGTTATACCAACTTTGTAACACATTTTCTACTTTGATATTTGTCCATCTCAAGAGTACTAGAATTATAAACGTTATTTTGCATTTTATTGTAATTTTTATCGTAACAGATAGGTAGTTAGATAGATATTGCGTTCTGTTGAGACTGAATATAGAGAACTCACACCTTTCAATAGAAAGAATTGAATCGCACTGCATCTTGAAAGCCTGTGCGAGGGTTTTGTTATTTTTGTACTGTTGTTTGAAGTCATTATGGTAGTGTCTTATGTGTGCTCAGTCAGAAATGTTCCTTGTAAGGAACATTTAACCAACAGTTAATTAGCCTAATATCTAAACATACAGCCAGGGAACATATGGTGCTTCAGTAAAGGAAGTTCACCATAGGTTGCCAGGCCCATTACTTTTATGCTGATTATGCCCAAGTCAATGAACTCTGGACCCATAAAGACAAACACAGACAAGAGAAATCAGCTGTTTTGATAGTTTCCCCCTTGTATTTGGACTCCACTGAAAAATTAAAGAACATCTTACAGACTTGGTCTCAATTGGAATTTGATTTGTTTTACAATTAAGTGTCCATGCTCCACTGACAAAGGAACAAATCTGACAAGCATGTCAAAACTCTAGTCATATTTGCTTACGTATTTACACTGATTGTCATAGTTACACGTGCACACACTAACTGAGGCGTGGCAGGGTAAAGTATGATTTCCTTGTCACTCATCCTGGCGTCAAGAAGCGCTGTGGATCCGATCTGACTGGTCGAACCAATCCATATGTTTAGAGTTCCGATTTGAATTGGTTTTGGCATCACACACAACAGTGTCTGAAATTGTGACTGGAGGAAGTTGTTTTTTTGTTCCTTTTTGTTGTTTAGACCGCAGAAAATCTTTCCTGCTCTAATTGGTTACTGGTTTGAGCCTAAGAACAAAGCCTAACGCCTGCTCACTCACACTCATTCGAACGGGGGAGGACACCGAATTTTATAGCCAGAAACCTCTGCTCTCAACGAAACGCTCAACTCTCACATCGTCAGCATTCGTCCTCCTTAATTAGCAACATCTAAACGTGAATGAAACATAAATCAAGGCCACCAAGAACACTGTGCTGGTCTATGACAAGGCTAAAACATGAACTTCATACATCCATTTTTACACCTAAACCTTATTTCTTACCAACACCGACTGTTAAATGGCACAACCCAATTTGAATTTGTTCAGATTACTATAATAGGAGAAAGACAGTGTTGGTAGTAAAATATGTATACACAATCACTCTGATACATTGAAATGACGATGACTGAAGATCAAAAATGAGTAATAATCATCCAACTCAGTACAACTGATACCCTGCTCTTGTTGCTGTGACATGATTATGTCATGTGTGATAGTGCAGCTTGTTTGTTAGACGTTACATTGAAAATGTAATCAGCTTCAAATATCTTAAAAGCAAAAAAAAATCAATCATGGGCTCAACTGTACCGTACAGAAGGCACCCATATGTTTCCAACTTCTGTCTAGGAATGAACTGATTCATGACATGATCCATTTCTAACCTTAATAATACGTTAATATGAACATATGGAACCACATGCCACGTGGCCAAAAAGGTTTCGGTCCACGTAAAGATTTTCAAGTCGAAGTGATAAACTTTGCATTGATAGTCTTCTGGCTTGGAGGCTCTACAAGGCATTTGTTCATCCATTAGAGCCCAACAGCTGGGGGGGAAAAAACAAAAAAAAAAACCAAACAGAAAAACTGTTTGCAAGCTTAAGCATGATCTCTTGTCAGTATCTCATAGTATATTGTTTACACAACCAGCCAACTAGGCAGCAGTAAAACAGTACTTTCCAACTCTGGGTCTGATTTACCAGTGTCACGTTTTAGTGTTTTCCCAGCTCTGACACACCTGATCCAACCAATCAGCTCATTAACAAGTCATTCCTGAGCTGGAGCAGATGTGCCAGAACATAAAAAATAATAAAACAACATTAAAATATGCAGGACATAGGTAAAAACGCACTAGTTCACTAATCAGCGATGCGAATTGTGGTTACAAAACAGTTCACCACTTCTCTAGCCAGCAATATTTACATTTATGGCATTTGGCTGACGCTCTTATCCAGAGCGACGTACGTCAGTGCTTAAGAAGTCCACAACTGTTTCTTACCTGAAAAACAGCTTAAATCCATGTCAACTATTTAACCAAGATACTGCAGTCACAGCATCTATACAACAACTGTCACATAACTAGCCAACACCTAACCCAACAATACATAAGCCAAAGAGAAGGCAAGTCATAGAGAAAAGGGAAGTCAATGGAAAGGATTTTTTTTTTTTTTTGTATCAATGCATAATCAGTGCATAACCTATATGCATTACCTTTGTAACCTAATTTAAAGTAAACTTAGACTAGATCTGTGTAATAACTTGATTACTGTCATGCCTGGTTATAAGTCTTTCTTTGTGGCTTCAGCGCAGCAATCACAATTTAAAAATCAGGATGCAAATGTTCTCAGGCACCATGAATGTCCAATTAAACAGGACATTCTCAGCACAAGCCTATTAACATATTACTATAATAAACAGCCAACCGCGCTTCTCCCGTTTGTTTCTCAAACATCCGCTCCAAAAAGTTTTGTTTTGCCAGCCACACCGTGTTGCATTTACACAGAAGTGGAGACACACACACACAGTCGTTTTTGGTGCTTACGTCTATTACCACACATACAACTGGAGAGATGGTATACAAACAGCTTGCACAGACTTCCTTCAAAAAGTATGCAAAACTAAAGCATGCAGTCTATGGAAACTAGGCCTGTTCAAAACAATACAGCGACATATTTCTTGGTAATACGTGAATCAGATCGGATCCACAGCGCTTCTGCGACCGTATCAGTGTTTCTTAATACGCTTTTACATGTATGCAGATTTGTGCGTTTGAGTAAAAGTTTATCTATTCAGAACAGATAAACTCTTAGCAAAACGGTTTCTAGTTAGCCCCAAAAATAGTTACATTACAGGTAATGTTACTTTAATCCCTATTTTTGCCTACTTTGGCTCAAGAGTGAGAATTTACAAAGGTTATAATAGTAACTACATTTGTACGATTCCGGTCGAGTTTGTACTTAAACAAACTACAACGATGGCTCCAGCCTAGCCGTCTGTCTCCTTTATAGGAATAAATTATACTTGTTAATGTAATGCTTTGGCTCAAAAACACAGTTAAACAGCCCACTAAGTTTCAAAATGTTGAAAAGAAAAACCAACAGATGAAGAAGTTCATGTTCTTCAGAGTGGAGCTTCTGTCCTACTTATGACTTTCTTGTGTGTTGGGGAGGGCTCGCATATCATCATACTCCTGAAACCACCACTGATGAATGATAAAAAAACATTATATAGCACTCCTCCTCCTTATGGAACCGAGGCTCACCCACATTACAGCGGCGTGATTAACACCACTGACTCATCATTCTCACTCTGAACCTCTTATTAAACCAGACTCACAGAATCATCCTAAATTGAGAGCGAGAGCCCCTGTGGTGAGGCGTCCAAGAGATAAGGGATAAAGGGGGGAAAGGGGGCTACATCTCTTGCCCCAGTTAATCCCTGTGATCAGGTACAGAGTATCTCTGGTCAAACACTTCTCCATTCCGTCAGTATTAGTCATACTGGCATTAGTAATCAATGAGCATATTCTCCTCCTTCTTCTGCCTTCTGGTTCAAATTCAATGTAGGAAATGTTGAAAGAGCTTCTGTTTTATGACACAGTAACATGACGGCAGATAAACAGGATGAAAAATTACTCTTTTGAACTGATTTGAATTTTCAGAGGTGCGGCTCATCCATCACCAAAGGAGATTATAGGGCCGGTTCTACGGACGCGGATTAAACCTGGTCTTGGCCTAAACCGCAACGTGAATGGTGTTTCTTTACAAACACATCACACACATGGTTATTAACTTAGACACCCGTCACTGTGGTTGCTGATATGCTGGCACAGTTTGTTCAATTTAGTTTAAAAGGGTCTGGTGGAGCCATTGGTAATTCAAAAACTGCTCCAAGGAAGCAAGAAAGCCTTGGAGTTAAACGTAGAACTAGAATGCCTAATATTTTGCTCAGATCTGTCCCTTGGTCATTGAGAAGCTGGTGGAGACATATCAATGTAAAGGCTTCTAAAGTGAAATCAAGGCTAGACAACAAAACAGAAATGGCAGAACCTTTTTTGTTTGTCTTATAAAAAGTTTTTATACCTACTAGATTTAAAGGCCTTCAGAAAGGCAGAAACTCACAAACAACCCACAACAACCTTAGTTACTCCAGTACTGTTAACAGGGTATTTATCAAGATATCCCTGCTTTTATATGTATACACATACATCTCTGTTGATAAAAGTATGAATTATGCCTGTAAATGTGTCAGCTGCTGTGTACTTAAGTGTCCACCTACATAAGAGAGCTTTAGGGACTCACCTGTCCAGAAGAATTCTCTACACCTAATCCTTGAGTCCGCGTTGACATTTTTGGTGAGTAATTCTCAGAAACGGATCTGCAGAAGGGTTTCAGACACACATTTAGCTCCGAGGCTCTGAGGTTGTGTTTTTTGTGGATCCCAGCAGCTCAGAGAGAGAGGAGAGGGATCTGAAGAGCTGTTAGCTAAAAGCTAGCTCGCCAACACCGAGCCAGCCACGCAGACACAGATCAACAAGTTGAATCCCACATTAGTCCATGTCAACAGTGAAGGAGGTCAAAATAATCAAAAATGATCAAACTGCTAGTTGTAATAAAGCCAGGAAATGACCAGTATCTTCTTACCGGTTCGGTTAACAGTGGATAAAGTCCAACGCCTATTTAGCTAAACAGGTTTGGTAGAACAGATTTTTTTCCCAAACCTGGCTGGCTAACTTCAATCTTCACGAAGCACATTAACGTTCATAAATGCTGAAAACTTAATACATTCTCCAAAGACTTATGGGTGGGAGGTGAAAGGGTGAAACCAAGTTGTTTTGAACCCTTTCTGACACATTAGTGACCAAAAATATCAAGAATATCAGGCCGAAGAGGGTCTGTTAGCTAGGCAGCTAATTTGACAAACGCTGCGGAAAAAAGAGAGACAATGACAGACACCACCTAAATCAACACGGCCATAAACGAAACCGATACTATAGGGGTGGAAAAATGAAAATTGAGAAGAAAAACAGCAGCGTCAGAGGCTCGGAAGGACGGATAGATAGGCCCACCGAGCGAGCTGACTCTTGTGGGGTTGGGTGGAAGGAGAGCCAACTACTGCAGAGGAGAGGACGAGCCACAGCTAGCCAGCTAGCTTTCACAAACTCAGACAAGAAACCTGGCGTTCCTCCACAATCCCGCTCATTAAGAAAGAAAAACGACGTATGGGGAAAGAAAGCGGCTATCTAGTGTCCATGGTCAATGTCCAGAAGGGTCAGGTTGTAAAATCCATCATGGGAACCGATCTCGGAGGCTTTCTTTCTTCCTGAGGGCGAGAAGCGGATGGTTAGGTCCGGAGCTCCAGAGACACACTCCGGAACAGGGGCAGGAACATGGCCGGCCGAGTCACAGCGAGGGGCGGTGAAAAGAGGAGCTCGGGCTCCTTCGGCAGGGCTCGTAAACACACACACACTAGCACCGCCTTCTGGAGATCACTGCGGTACTCACAGCTCCAAAACGAGCTTCGGCTGACACCAAGCGCCCAGCACAGAGAGAACACACTGCTTCACACAGCGGCCAGGTGGTTAGGTTAAGGTCATTGGTTTGTATTCCAGGGGGGTGTTTCAGAAAGCAGTGTTAGTGAAAACTCAGTTATTTCACTGCGAGTTGTAGTGAAATAACACTGAGTTTTCACTAACCCTGCTTTCTGAAACATCCCCCAGGACTGTCAGTGGCACCACTGGAGTTAAGTATCTTCACTACAAATTGCATTGCTGGCTGGCCACTTCTTCACTTGTGGAAGGAGTTAAATACAGAGAAAAGTTCAGTGTGCTGTGCTATAAACTTCACTTACCATGTGGGCATGATTCATAGCTTTATTCTACTTTTGCTTTAAATAGTAACTTAGTTTTCCTTCAATAGCCTTCATATTACTTGCAAATAATATAAAGTATCCCTTAAAAATGCCATATTATTATAATAGATGTTTTAAAAATAACTTTTACATGTTATTTTGTATGTTTTATTAATTTACATCAATCAACCCTAACTTAGATGTAAATTTAGACACAAAAAATGCCTCAGAAAAGACACGATAAACACTAAGCCATTTTAATGATTATGTACACCCTTGAAACATTTTACAGACTTGCATAAAAGTATTTCAGAACATGATTTGAAAAGCCACCCTTTGTCTCCCATAAAAATGTTATTTTATCTGAAGATAGCTTTCCTTTAAAAACACTCCATCATTCTCTTCACCATTTCATTTGGGACAAATACAATTTTTTTGGCTTATCAGCTCCAACAGTAATAGGCCAGAGGGGACATTTTCACATCGCAAAAAAGAGAAAAGTATGCAACAACTGGAATACAACTTTTAAAATTGTTTGATTTTGATCTCACACACACACACACACACACACACACACACACACAAAATCAGCCTAACACAGCTCCTTCACAGGCATGGTGATCAGATCAGAGAAGAAGCTGCCTTCATTGTCTCCGCCTCCAAATATGAGCAAGGTTTGTGGGGAAGACTCTGAAAACTCCTCCTGCTCATCTGCAGAATCCTGTGATGGGAGAAAGAAAGAATAATTCAAGACATTTTCCAAGAGGAAAGATGTGAAACACAGGGGTGGGGGGGGGTCTAATCGGATGTTGATATATGGACATCATCGTTTCCTGTGTATTTCCAGGATATCTGATGTACCTTCTTGCATGCTGTTGCCATGGTGATGATGGAATGTCCAGCTCGTGGTACTGATGTTAGCCGAGGGAGAGTCAGAGAGGTCCAGCAGCTTGTAGCTGTTAAAAATAAATAAATAAAATGAATGTCAGTGGTCAAGGAACAATGCTTCTCTTCAAAGATAAACGGTAGAAGACCAAGCCCAAGATGAGACAATCCATTACATGACTTATAATGAAAACAAATATGCACTTCAAATGTCAAAGTATGTAAAACATACTGTTAAGACACAGTCCTTGTGTTCATGTAAATCAGAACCATGGGCACTGCAGCAAATGAACCTGCAACCACCAGAAGCATTAGCTGCCCAACAAAAGCTACTGAAAGGTGGCAATAAGTAAAAAGAACATCACGATCAAGACTTAAATTCACATTTAAGGCTACAATTATTTGTGTAATTAATTAACAATCTATTAATCAGCATACATTTGGCCTATATATGTAAAGAGCTGAATTTAAAATAAGTTTTTATTACTTTATTAGATGTTAACATCTTGTTACTGTACTGACTTTTGCTCTGACATTTAAGATTTTTTTTCATTTAAGGTCCTACAATGTTTTGACAAACAAAGATAGCAATAGTTACTATAATAAATCAGTAATATAATAAAGGCTCCAACTAATATAAATACAAGCTGCCACCTCATTTGCCCAGTTTTATGTTTTAACAAGTCTGATGTTAATCTTACTTTTCTAGATGAGATGTGGGTGAGCTGGTTGTATTTTTGATGGAAAAGCTTTACAGAATGAGCTATAAAAACCCATAATGTTATGTAGCTAGATCATTTATTAACACTATATTGTCAGTATCAATGTACTGTTATTGATCACAACAACAGTAAACATCACGATATTGCCCACCCTTACTTTTAATTTTTTTACTCTGTATTTAGTGTAGTTTATTATGCTAAAAAGACTGTCCTATAGTTGGTAGCTGGGTTACATATACTGAATGGAAACTTGGGGTAAGGACTTTAAGCATAAGGAAAGAAAGTGTTTAATTTGAAGCAATTTTGCATGGCATCTGTGATCTACATCAAAATGGCCCATAGCACTGTAACAGCCAGGACTCGTGGTGGAGTGTCTACCTGTGTTGAAAATAAAGGCATCACTCAAGGCATCGTTCCCATTGTAGCCACCATGGACCAGGAATTTGGAATCAGACACGATGGCGCATCCATGCCAGCTGAGAAAAAAAAAGGTCATAATCAGAGATTAGGACTTAACATCCTTAAAACCACTTCAGCATTTTTTTCCTGCAAGAAATGGCCCAAATGCTAGGACAAAAAAAAGAAAGTATGTCATAGAAATAATAACCATTCAATATAAAGTTAATAGTTCAGTAGCAGACAATGACTATATAAGTCAGATGTTTAATGCTGTCTTACACAATAAGCAGAAAACAGCATAACATTTTTACAATTAAAAGTACCTTCTTGGTGAGGGTGCTGGCCCACTTGTCTGCACAGCTGAAAACTCCATCAAGCCTAAAAAATTAAGTCAATTGACAAATAGGAGTAAAAGGTTTTGTATGGTGTGACGATTTCACCAGCCATTGCATGGTTCTCAAACTAAGATAAACATTAGCAATGTCAAGGCAGAAAGTGGACAGTACAAAAGGTGAGAGCAGCAAAAATGAAAACCAGAGAATAGAAGAAAAACTATACCAAAGAGTACAGTATAAAAAGTACACGATACAAACATTACAGAAATAAGGCTGTGAATGACAGAAGGAAGATTGTCCATGTTAGATAAGATCAGAGAGGCTGTGTTTGAGAGAAACATGAACAAATTCGAGGTGAGAAGAATCAGAATCAGTCCTACTCTACCTTTGATTGTGTCGAAGTTTAACCTATACTTTCTAAATTTAAATAAGTTTCGTCAAACTAAAGTGTCACTACTGTGACAATCAAACCCATAAAAGATCCACAAAACACAAAAAAGATCAAACTTACAAAGATCCAGCTGGAACAGGTCATTAAAACAAACGGGAGTGTCCCAGCCTGCGAAAATGAAGATCTTGCCCTGCATCACACAAGCAGAATGCCTAAAGAATAAAAAGAAAAAAGAATCCAAATCTCAAATTTTATTTTCATTTAAAATCTTCATTTGATGCATAGAATGCAATGCTTACTTATTCTTTAGCGCACACTGAACAATTACCAATGCATTTTCTGCCGCAATAACCGCTTTGTCTCATTTCATTTGATTTATCTTTAGCGGGCTCTCACTCACCCAGAGCGTGGAGCAGGCTTATGTCCGTTGACAATGGGCTGGTACCAGATGGCCATTTCAGGGTTGAAGATGTAGAGGGAGTCACTGCAGCCATCAGGCTCAGGGTGGGGGCGAGGGAACACCCCTCCGAAAACAAAGAGCTCTCCCCTAAATAGTGTGCAGCTGTGGTAAGCCAGAGGAGGAACTTTACCCTGTGCCTGAGAAGACAAGAATAAGATTTTTACTTAAGGATTTATGTTTTAATTTCTATCAATGCATTCAATAAGATAAATAAAAACAAAATAAATATTACTACTACACACAAGCCCACACTTATAAACAGTTTAGATTAAGTAATGGGTTGGTATTCCAAGTGAAATGCTACCATTAGAGAAAAGCATGGAAAAAAAGGGTGGGGAGATACAGCTTACCTCCACCATAGTCCACCGCCAACTCTTTGTGTCCAGAATGTGCACGTCATTAAACCATTTCTTATGTTTGGAGCCACCAAACACGAAAATCCGTTTTGACTCTGGGTCGTAGGTCGCTGTGTGGCCCATTCGAGCTTCTGGTGTGGGGCCCTCGGCCAGAGTTTCTGCAGGCACCCAGGAGAGGTCCTCTGAAAATAAAGATAAAAAAAAAAAAAAAAAAAAAAGAGTCAAAACTGAATATTCAAGCAATTTTATTTGTGGTACTGATATATAACCCACATGCTTTGCTGCAGATCAATAATACAAGCAATAAGGCAAGCTATTAGAGGGTGTAAACGGCTCACCTGTGCACAGCTTCCAGATGGGATCCTTACAGAATTGCATCCTGGCACCTTGTCCTCCAATCAATATGGCCGTCTGTGGGTCTATTTGACAGAGGGTTTGTCCCCAGCGGCCTGAAGGACTGGCCACAGAAGCTTGAGGGGACACACGATTGCAAACACTTAAAAGAATACTTGTACCAGTTTCTATGAATATACAGTCCACCTGCACAGCACTAAAATATAATCGGTCATGCATTTCTGTCAGGAAAATGCCTTAGAAAAAAGGAGGCAAAAAACTGACAGACTGTGATCGCAACATATTGGAGCAATACTGGTGAAACATGTTTTATGGTGACAGTTTAGCCTACATGATTTGGGTCAAAATTACTGGACACTATGTGTGAGAACTAGTCAACTGTCTCACTAAAACACACACGATAATATGAAAAACAGAATAAATGGAAAAGAAATAATTATTGGTGCCACATTTTTTAAATTCTATATCGATCATCACATTTTTCTCAGCTCTACACAATCACATACTCACCACTCTGTGTGGGGGTTTTGATTGGTCTTCCCTTGCCTCTGGGGTTCTGAGGTGTACGAGTGGTAGTCTGCTCTTCTTTCTGTGGGAACAGTCGTGTTTGGCCTGTGTTCTTCCCTCGTCTCTGCGGTGTTGCCTTTTCCGAAGGGTTTGGGCAAATATTCTCTTGTCCTTGGGCTTCTTCCTCCTCCTCCTCTTCTCGCAAACGCTTCTTCCGGCCAAATCCACCTCGAGGTGTGATAGTTGTGGCATTGCACTATACAGAAAGAATGGTTTTAAGACAAACTCCACAAAACCAAGAACTACTTTATGCGGGAGCTGACTCAAGCACCTCACCTCTGGAGTGTACTCTTTCTGCACAATAGTAAGTACAGGATCAGGCTGACATTTAACCTAAGAGACATGGGGGGGGGGAAATAAGTTAGTTAATAAACTAGGGGAATACAACAACAACTTAGATTCCATATGGAACTTACCCCTTCAAGTTGGACAGCTAATGTTGCCCCATTGGACCATTCACCATCCTCCCATAACTCCCAAGAGACACATCTAATAGACAAGAAAAACAAAACAAAATAAAAACAGTTCTTTTCACAGTTCAACAAAACTTCACTTCTGCAGAAAATAGAACGGTTGTCTTACTTGTTAAATGGTGTTAATTTGGCCAAAACGATCAACACATCATTTTCGTCGCTGAGCTCTACTGTAACGCTAGTGCACTTGTCCCAGCTTCCTCTTGTGAAGAGAACAATCTGCTGGACGCCTGGTTTTACTGCAACAGAGCTCTTCCGGGGTCCACTCATGCTGTTCAAAGTAATAAAGGATGAACAAATTAGGCCAGCACACCTTGAAACAAATCACTAAATACATCAGAAAGAAAAACAATTATTGTTCAACCACAAACCAACCACTGCAGCTCTGGATATTTTAAAGGGCCTATTTTCTAGTTTATTTAAGAACCTTACCCACAACAAAGGACACAGAGACTGGTAAATGATCATAAAAATAAATGACTTTTTTTTTTTTTACCAAGAAGTCCGAATTCTAACGACCAATCTCCACATCTGCAAAACTTGTTTACATTCTACATGCAAGCATTTGTTTTAAAAATACAGGACAATTAGTTAGTTTTCCATTAAACAGGCTCGAATGTTTTTCCTGATCCAACAAATCCACTGTAACTTAGGACTTGTTAATGATCTGATTAGTGAGTTGTGTTAACATACGTAAACATACTGCTGGTCATATAGGGTCGGTTTACCAGACAGGGATTAAGCCTAGTCTTAGACTACCCTTTCCTTTTCAATGGAAAAACTCCATTCATAGAACTACTTAATCCAGGACTAGGCTTAATCCCTGTCCGGAAAAACCAAACCGAACCGTAATGTATATGTACAGTCAGGCCCAAAAATATTTGGACAGTCACACAAGTTTTCTTATTTTAGCTGTTTACGAAAACATATTCAGGACACAATTATATACTCTCAGCTGTAATTTGAGTGTATTCACATCCAAAATGGAGCAAGGGTGTAGAAATTACAGCTCTAAGTCGTAGCAGCCTCTTTTTCAAGGGACCAAAAGTAATTGGACAATTGACTCAGAAGGCTGCAAAAAAAACCCCAAAAAAACAAGGCTGCATGGGCCCCTCCCTCGTTAACCTGTCATCAATTAAGCAGTAAAAAGGTCTGGAGTGGATTCCAGGTATAGCGTTTGAACTTGGAAGCTGTTGCTGTGAACACACAAAACATGCGGTCAAAGGAGCTCTCAAAGGAGGTGAAACAATCTATCCTGAGGCTAAAAAAAAGAAAAAAATAACATCAGAGAGATAGCAGAAATGGTAGGAGTGGCCAAATCAACGGTTTGGTACATTCTGAGAAAAATAGAGTGCACTG
>JBBPDH010000011.1:10087414-10115660 GCA_037974565.1 Clupeocharax schoutedeni | reverse complement strand
ATCCAACTTCATATTGAGATCTGATGTATCTAATGTGTTTCTTTAAAGTGTTCCTTTAATTTTTGTGAGCAGTGTATATATGTGTGTTTATATATGAACACAAACACACTGCAGTTAATCTCTAACCCACTGACTGATAAAATAATTGTAATTGATGTTTGTTGAAATATAACTTGTTGAAGTGTTTGTTGTTGTTGCAATAAAATTAATGTATTCAATGCTTGTTTGTTCCTCGTTCCATATAAATACCTTCACATTTTAGTACCTCTGCAGCATTTTGTTGTCCTGAGGCAACAAACCAAAATCTGTTAGGGGGTCTTGAGTGGGACACATTTTATGCCTGATATATTATCAAGGACCCCCAAGATCCCAAAAACTAGGGTGAAATATTTTTTTCCTCTTAAAATAAAAATGCATGCCATAGGGTTAAGAACTTCAAAATCTATTCTAAAAGACGCGGGCGGGAGGTTTGGATGTGTGGGCTACTAAAAATATGAGCGCTGCTTCATTTTATACAAGTTTTTAAGGTTTTCCTTTTCGTTAAATTACTTACAGCTTTGATAAGATTTCACTGTTCTGAGCCTGTGCCTGAATGTGGGAATTCAGGGTGAAGGAGGAGATTCTGATTCCCCCTCCCCCAAAAGAGCTGCATTTCAATCAGCGTTTGACAGAAAGAGCAGTTTCAACGCCCTGAGATTACTTTTCATACAGGTAAAAACTCAAAGAAATAATGTTAACTAAATAAATTTGTAGTAAAGAAGTAATTTTTTTCTTATACCTTTTGGATAGTGGCAAAAAAGGCTTATTATATTTGGGTCAGCTTTTTTTTCTCTCCATTGCATTGCATTGTTTATTTTATTTTTGATCAGAATTCACTGTTAACTGACCTACTGATCATGTAAAGTTCGGAGTTTAGGAGAAGATACTGGTTTGGTGGAAAACGGTGTTCCAGAGAAATTGCACAGTGAGAATTGAGAACTTTGTGAACTACGCTGATTAAATTTAATTATCTTTAATTATTTTAGTAACTTGATCCTGTAGACGGCGAGTTCATATATTTTGCCCACATTTCACATGGTTTTGCTAGTCAGCTAGCGTAGCCTGAACCATGCGAGAGGCCACAACCAGGACTGTAACCCACGAGCAGGCCAGTAAACTACTGCACAACAAATTCGTGGTTGTTCTTGGAGATTCAAGTGAGTCCAAGCCATTCGTAGTTCGTTTTAAAAGTTACTTTGTTATAATGCTATGTAATGAAAGCATTTTAGATTCTTCAGTTGTGCAACATTTGATTTTTTTCCCCCGCCCCCTTTCTAGTTCAACGGTCCGTGTACAAAGACTTGGTGTTGCTTTTGCAGAGAGATTCGTATCTGACTTCATCCCAGCTGAAAAGCAAGGTGTGCCCTTCCAAATCATATTAAAGGTTATGGTGTAAAGTTCCTGTTGGTGTAAGGGTCAGGCGTCCCGATATTTTTGTTCATGCAGTGCACGACACTGACACATTTAGATAGATGTCTGCTTTTCAGCTGATCGCATTGTTCTTGTAGTAGTGCATTAAAGTGTTCAAGATTACACAATCAATTGGCAGTAAGCCCAACTTAATGTGAGACCTGTCCAATATGAGTTTTTTTCCTCTCTAATAGACAGACTTTTTCTTTGGCTTAATCTGTTCTTTGAAATGAGTAATCCTGATGACATAAGAAAGTAAGAAAGTATTTTCTTTCTTTTTTTTTTAAAGAAGTGTTGGGACATTTCTTTTGTATATTGTTTCTGGTCAGGGAGAGATGTCCTTTGAACAAGACTGTCTAGTAGAGGGAGGGAGACAAGGCCACATGACCAATGGAACAGAGTATCGAGAAGTTCGTCAGTACCGCACAGACCATCACCTAGTCCGGTTCTATTTTATCACACGGATCTTCTCCCGCTACATGGAGAGCATCCTTGCTGACTTCAAACGTGACATGAAACCAGATGTGGTCATAGTCAACTCATGTGTTTGGGATGTGTCAAGGTAAACCAATGCAAAATCTGCAAACTTATGCACAATCCTGTTATAAGGAGTGGGAAATGGTTCTTTATAGATACAAAAGGCTGTAATAGCTTTGTGTGCTTATCAATGATTTCTTGTAATCTGCTGCTCAGATACAGTCGAAGGTGGATCTCTGAATACAAGGAGAACCTGAACAGGTTTTTTGCACAATTGAAGGCCATTTTGCCCAAGGAGAGCCTTGTGGTGTGGAACGTGACCATGCCTCTGGGCAAGAAGATCATAGGAGGGTTCCTTGTACCAGAGGTTGGTCCCTTGGTCAGAAAACTGGAGTTCATAAGTTCTCTTATGCAAACCAAGTATCACATCACTGTCAGGTTCTTACCAATCAGGTGAACCTTTCAGTTCACTTTTTTTCTGCTTTACAATTATAATGTTAATTAAAAAATAGCTTTTTAATGGGGGAAGGACGTCATTCTACGCAAGAATTAAGAATATAAAGCAATTTACTGCAATGTAAAGGCAATGGGGGCCTTGCTTTCTGGTTATATTTTCATTTCTGCATATTTGCATACATTTTCATTTTCAAGAAATAAACTGCACAACATCTCAGGTTTCACTTCACTGGCTGTTTGTTATAAATGTACCCAATTGCAGGAATCTAATCACCCCTTTATTTTTTTAAACTGTAAGTTAACAGAACAGTTGCTAACAAAGTGGACAAGAGACAATTTCTTAATCTGAGATTATTTCATTTGTATTCTCTCATCTGTTAATTCAGATCGAGTTCATTGGCCCATCACTCCGTTTTGACGTGATTGAGGCAAATTTCTACAGTGCCATGCTGGCAAAGGCTTATGAACTGGACGTTCTAGACTTGCACTTCCTGTTCAGATTCAGCCTCCAGCACCGCATGAAGGATGGGGTGCACTGGAATGCCGTGGCACATCGTCAGATCACGTTCTTTCTACTTACACATGCTGCCCAGGCCTGGGGTGTGGAGCTGCGCAGCCACACAGCTACAGGTTAGTAAAGAAAGCTTTACCAATAGAATGACATTGGGGCATTTATATAACGCTTTTCTAATTTTATATGTAAATTTGAGTTTTCCTTGTAAAATGTTGCCCTAGATTTGTTAGTATTAGTTCTATTGTGGTATGTCAGAAATACTAATTGCATATAAAATTGCCAGAAATACTAATTGCATATAATTATACATATGCATATAAATGTATATATATATATATATTTGACCCAGAAGTAGCCAAAAATGAGTTGAAATAGATGTTTATGCATGGAGGTAAAAATGTATTTTTGTATTCTCACAAATAACATTCTGGTGCAAAACATACAACAGCCTGCCAGTTCTGACAATCACAGATCACTTTAACTGCATTAAAAGTCTGCACAAGTATGCTTTCACTTGCAGTTTTAATCAACAGTCTTGTAGACCTGTGTAAGATGTGGTTGGTGGATTACACTTTATATTAAAGTGAGACACTGTCATACGTGAACACCACAGCACACTGCGAATGAATTTCTGCATTTGAAACCTTCACCAAGTGAAGCATAGTGCAGTCACAGCACCTTGCTCAAAGTACCTCAAAGCCTAACCACTAGGCTACCAGCTGCCCCAATTGACCATAGACCCTCATGGTCCTGGGCAGTTTATTACTGTAATGGAATTAAAAGGTTGCATGGCTACTGTTTTTGGCATACTGTGCAGTGAAAATATTTAGCTAAAACGTGGACATGATTACAGCCCAAGTTCAATCAAAATAACACAATCATAAAATGGAAGGGATTTTAGTTGCAGTTCCAGCATGTGTGTAACAGCTATATATCCTGAGCCATAAAGACACTACTTAGCCACAGAGATGTTCACGAGTAATTTTTACCAAGTCCAAGTCAGGCCTCAAGTCTTTGAATGAACGTTTAGAAGATATGCTAATTGGCCACGCCCTGTGATTCCAATTGGCTGTTGCTTAGCAGGGGGCGGGACTGGGTGCTGTGATCTGCCCTCACCAACATGGAAGATTTCCTTAAACTATTTTAAATCTAAATATTAAATATGAAAAATATATCTCTCACTCTAAATGTGAAACTCCACAGTTAGATGGGCCTCGATGACCCCTTTCCAACGACCGCTCGAAAACCATTATTAGCTGAATACCATTCATCTCGGACAAAAGTAATGGGACACTGGGGCGAGGTGAGCGGTTTTCGGGTCGTTGGAAAGAGTGCGGGATGTAAATAAATAATTTCATTAAATAAACATCGTTTACGAGTTATGACTCACGAGTCACAGCACCCGAGTCTGAGTCAAGTCTCAAGTCATTGAGGGCAAGTCTAAAGTCAAGTCACAAGTCTTTGTTTGTGTGACTTATGTGCGACTCAAGTCCGAGTCTCAGACTCGAGTCCCCATCTTTGCCTAGTCATGGTCCCCATTGTTCCACCAAAACATCTGACTTTTTGAGGCAAGGACTCCACAAAACCTCTGAAGGTGTACCGTGGTATGTGGCACCAAGACATTAGCAGCAGATCTGTTACATCTTGTAAGCTGTGAAGTGGGGCCTCCATGACTCACAATAGTTTGTCTAGCACAATCCACAGATGCTCATTCGGATTTAGAGCTGAGAAATGAGCTTGGGGGTGTGTAGTGTGTGTACTGATGATTTGCTGAAGCAGAGCGATTGTAGTGTTTTCTATATCGGGTCGGCATCTTGCAGCTCTTTCATCCTTACGTTGCGGCTCCCTGTGGCTTTTGAAAATAAATAATAGTTCAACACTAGATTGGCGGCTAACTGGCTATGTCTATAACGGCTGCGTGCACTGATTGACGCAGTGCCCAGTTTCGCACAAGACGCTTCCTGAGGCAACTGCCTGCTGCAGTTTGCTTGGGCGTTTAGTCCTGTAGCCTGTTGGCATACATCCACACAAGCTGCAACCAGCAGACACAGCAAGTGTCCAATCAGAATCACGTTTATTGCCCGAGTATGTGAGTGATACATTCATTCATTCTGGTTGAGAGTGTATCTCAAGCTCAACAGTATAAAACAACAAAATGTAAAGATACGTGTGTACACATGCCTACACCACACCCATATTTCTCTTACAGAGCATGCTTGCTGCTCCAATAGACCAGTAGAAGCTATTCAGATGAAATTATGTAATTTGACGCTGTTAGCCAATGTAGGTGTTAAGTGTGTTTAATGTAAATGTTTTATTTTTATTCATTTTTTAATTGCAGTTTGAAATTAAAATACAATGTGTAATTGTACTAAATGTTCAAAAATTTATTTTTTTATTAAATAAAATTTCACAATACACTAGTCGAGGTTTATACATAGCATAAAAGTAAAAAAACAATATTTGCAGTGTTATCTTTATTTTAAATGTCAAAAAGGATTTGGGGCTCCCTCTGTTTTCTCTTTTGTAGTACCCGGGTCTAAATGGCTTTTTGAGTGTTAAAGGTTGCCAACCCTTGGTCTTTATAGACTACATTCTATCTATCTATTGCAGTTGTGATTAGTGCTTAAAAAAATGCTGGAAAAAGATGTTCCTAAGTTGATGGGTTTTTATAATCACATTTTAGAAACAGTATTGCACTTTGTCATGTTAAAGTAACAGTGTTATAATTCAGCAATAGTTAAAGAAATGCACTAGTTGCCCTTTTTGTTTTCGTTTTTTTTTTTAAAATCTTGTTGATTTGTCGTTCTGAAGTAACATTAAGTATTTATTTATCTTTAAATGAATGTTGTCAAAATTGCACAAACTGTTCAGAAGTGTTATTGGGCCTAAATGATGATTTAGGACATTCAGTAACTTGCAGAATAGTAAAAAAAAAAATCTATAATTACAAATCAATAAACATACTGTGATTAAATCAAAATCGAAATGATTTAACTGTTAAAAAAAAATTTAGATGATATCTTGGCTATATTGCCTACCCCTACTTGAGCTATTTGTCATGTTCCTCCCACTATTTCTGAACAGTTTTTCAGAATGTCAGTGTGCAATTTCTGCTGAAAAGGGCTGTTGCTGTGAAGGGGTGTAGTTGGTCTGCAACATTGTTTAGACTGGTGGTATGTTTCACATTTACGTGAACGTATTCAGCTTTAAAAGCCATAAAGGTAACTTCTGCTACACTGGCTCTTCCAGTTATTTCCAGTTATTGGCTGCTGCCCTCCTGTTCTTCTGTTTTCGTTTCTTTCTTTTTGTTTCTAAAAGCCCTAAGATGCAAGACACTCCAGGAGAAGGTTTAACTACTGGATATGCTCAGGGAAGGAAAAATGTATGCCACTGTTAGCATGCCATTATGGCATCCACCACCTTATGCTACATAAATAAGAACAGTGCCCTGATCAGGAGGACCATATCAGCTTTTGTGGCAGTGCATCTCTGCCCGCATCTGGACGGCTGTTCTGGCCTTTTCCAGAATGCACAGATTGCCAGTCCACCCCTGTATACGGTTTAACTTTACATTTTCGTTAAGGGTAGTGTATTTCGCTGATTTTCTCTCTCACAACCAAAAGAAATTAAAATAACAGTAGTTATGTGCAGATGCACTCAGCCTGAGTCTGCCGTTCGGGCTACACTGTCCTGTGATTATAGTGAGGCTTGATCGAGGGCTAGTGATGGAAATTTTGGCTCTTTTTAATGAGTCGGTTCATTTGGCTTCCAACGGCTTTTCATTTTACCGAATTTAGTCGAAGAACCGACTTGTTCGCGCCCGCCACATCTCTATTGAGAGCAGATTGAGTTTTGTTTGAAACGATTCGTGAAACCTATTGCATAGTGCGTTCTGAAATATAAGAAATAAAATACAGATTAACCTCACAAGAAACACTGTTTTACTTTGGCAACAACTTAGTCCTTTACATGGGCTAAAACTGGAGACAGAAGAGAAAGCCCGTGCATGAATTACAGTGCAGGGTAACATTGGTATTTATATTCTAGCTCTGCAGGAGTTCAGGGTAAACTGTACAGTACAGATGCAGGTTTACCTTTACATTATCGTTAAGGGTTATGCATTAAACCTTGACTTTATTGAGTTTAAATGGAATTAAAGTGTTCCGGGAGCATATTTGGGGGTATATTAAGGGTTAACATTATAGAAATAGGCATTTTTAGACTTTTTTTTTTCTCCACAACACAGCAATGCAGTTTTTCATTATATGCGGCTGCAGGTTACTGTATGTAAGTTCACAAATGGTATTATAATGCGTATCCACATACGTTATTTGTCAAAATAATTTAGACCCTTAGTTGCTTCCGACACATCAACTCAATGTGTTGTGTGGGAGTATAGAATTAAAAGAAATGGCTGTTATGAAGTACATAAGTATATGATTTTGTTTTCTCAGGACCAGCCTGGCAACAAGGACAGCGGTATGATGGCTATAGACCAGATTTCTGTGAGGATGAAGTATCCACTGTCCCTCAGTTTGGTACCAGTTTTGAGGAAGGTAAGGGGCAGCTTTATAGCCTTTGCCATCACTAACTTTGATTTAGATCTTACCTGATCGTGATAATAGGCTGTGTTAAGATCTCAATTTGTCTTATTAACACATTTTATTCTGATTTGCATTCAAGGTCGTAACACCTTGCCTCAGGCTAATGTCAGACCGGTGCCTGCATCCCCATCTGGTTCCGCGACCAACTTGGTGATGAAGCATAAGCAGAATCGGAAGTATAACCCATACACTCGTCAGAAACCAACCCGTCCTTACAGAAACTAAAAATGGGGCATCCAACTTCTGTCGGAGATGAAACCGAGGGTCTTTGTCATCCCTCTGCATTTTACAGGTTGTGAATATTTTCAGAATGCAACAGGCAAATCTTGTTACTTTGATTGAACTAATAGATTTTTTTTCTTTTTGTAATGTGTGCCACTGTGGCATCCCAAAATGTGGCTTATGTCAATTTTTAAAAGTTATGTGTTCCATGTTGGCACTGACGTTCTTAATCTTCCCAAGCTTTTACTGGTGTTTATGTGAACACAAGTTCATTTGTGTTGTTAAATATTCCTTTGATGTACCCTTTTTATATGCCATGCCTATCCTAACCAGTGTCTCGCTTTTTTGAATTTGCGCTCTTTTTGTGACTGCTACAATGTTGTCTTGGGTTAGCTTGACTTTGGCCTAACGGCTTCTTTTGTTGTTGTTGTTTTAACCATAGCACTTATGCAATTTACAATAAAGTCTTATTTGTACAATAATAGCAGTCCATCACCATCTGGCAATCCAACAATGTTTAAGAAGTGGTTAATATCGGATGCTTTAGACTTGGGTCTCTCAACCACTTGGCTGCGGACCACTGATGGGCCGCGCATGATTTTGATTGGGCTGCGAATCTGAAATCGAGACAGGACATTGCTCCAAGGTTGAGAATCATTGCTTTAAACACACCACTCATTCTTACATGAGGGACATTACCTCTACTAAGTCAAAAAGTATGTAAACATTGATGATGCACTGCTGCTTTCCAGCAGCATTTTCTGCTGCTAAGTTCAATTACTGCTCTACCAGCCCCATAAAAAATATAAATATAAAACTTAATTTTTAGTTGGATAATTAGTTGGACCATCTAATAACCAGTCAATCAAAATTGTGACACTTCATAAACTGCAGAGAACTTTAATGAAAAGAACCAAAAGACAAAGGCAACAAACTACCAAGACACAAAAGAACATTTGTTTTGTCAGTGGTGGGCTATGCGAGGAGTTACCTGATAGGAGAAATAAGTGACCCCCCTCATCTCTCCTACTTCTTGTACCCCTACTTCAGCTGCCAACTCTGAGCCTTGAATCTCCTTCTCCAGCCAAAGCAACCTGGCATCGGGGTCTTCATCTGAGAACTGCAGCAGATAACCTGAGGGTTTCAACACCTTCAGACACTGCCTTACAATCTGACTGGCCTTCCCTTGCCCTTCCTTAGACCTCATTAATGCATCTATTGTCCCCTTGTCTGTTATTAAGTCCAGGCTCCTGGGCTCAAAGTGTCTCTCTAGGTCTGTGCAGTCCATTTCTTTGAAGACCAAGGTCGAGGATGGGTTGCAGGGTTGTACTGGTGTGTTTTTTGCATTTTCCTGCATCAGTTGCACTGCCACTGGAGAGATATCCGCACATGTGACCTTCACTACATGTTTTAAGTGCCTGTAGATACAGGGACCCAATGCAGAGGTCCCACAGCCAACATCGAGAACATGTAGCGGTGCACCAGGACTGGATGTAGTTTGCAGCAGAGGCAAGATGCAGTCTTTGATTGCATGGAAACCAAAGAACCACTCAAAATTCTTGAATGATCCATTGCTATATTCAGTGTAAAATCTGTCCCATGTTCCCTTCTTGTCCATGTTTGCAATGAGATCATCTGTGGGGAGGCAAAATACATATAGTTCATCAGGATGCTTCTTGTAATTGCAGTTTCACTCCTCCAGTATATAATTAGTGCACAGCTGAATTTGACCATGGGTGCAATCTATCAATGGAAAAAAATCAACCCTTGTAAAACTTTCCATTACTACTGTGGATTTATTATATACCAGATTACTGTTATTTTATCCATTTTGAGATTTACACCCATGTTGGCCTAGATAAATGAAATGTATATATTAGTACAATCAGTTAAACAGGTCTCAATCAAGGTCAATAAATGAATGAGTTGGGCTAAAAAGATACAGTATGTGGACAAAAGTATTGAGACGCCTGACCAATTAGAAGACCTGGCTCACAATCTTCGTACCAGTTCATCCCAAACGTGCTGCATGGGGTTCAGGGCTCTGAGCGGACCAATCAAGTTCTTCCACAACGAACTCATCCAACCATGTTTTTATGGACCTTGCTTCGTGCACTGGGTCACAGTCATGCTGGAATAGAAAATGTTCTTCCCCAAATTGTGTCCACAAAGTTGGAGGCATGGCATTTTCCCAAATATATTGGTATGCTCAAACAATATAAATGTCCTTCACGGAGAGTACGCTGGAAAGCAGTTGTCCCAATACTTTTGTCCACATCGTGTATAAACATATGTCGTCTGTGTAACGTGTTTATGTGAAATGAGGAAACTTCTCCACTAACTTGTCAGACTGGTGTGATGGCAGCGTATGGTCTCCTCCCTGTTGAAGCTCCGCAGACACAAGGACAGCCTGGTGAGTCTCTGCATTTCAGAAGTCTGAGAGGTTTAAGGCAGCAGGGTTTATCAGTGTGTGTAAATAATAGTACAAATTATATTAAATCGATATTATTATTCACTAGACTTAATCATTGGTTATTTTTGTTTGGTTAGTCCTGTTATGTAGATGTTGGTCCAACATGCGGAGTGTGTGTGTGTGTGTGTGTGTTAAACTGACCCGGCAGTGCTGAAAGGTTCACAGAGGGAGGGGGGAAACACAACTCCAATGCAAGATGGCGAACGAGCAGCAGGAAACATCCCAGGGAGAGATGGAGGGTGAGTGAATTGAACACTGTCTTTTTCAAAAACAGCATAAACAACATCCGTCACACTTCTACAGTAAAACCTCCGTGCTTTTAGCTTGTAATCTTTTCTATGTCGAGACATATTTATATTTTTTGATCTGCCTGGGCCGATCAACAACATGAGGGGGAGGGGGGAGAAAGAAAGAAAGGAGAGTGAGAGGGAGGCCATGGCTCGTTACAGTAAACCAAGAGACGGATAAGCACGTTGTGATACTGAAAGGAATTTGAATGTTATTTTTAAACCTTTTTCCCACGTTTTTAACGTGTAACGCTGGATCCTCGATGTAAATAAAGAGGGGGTTGTTCTGTCGCCTCACGCATACAACGAGACCAATCAGCATGGATAGCGATTTTGAATTAATCGTTTTTTGTGTGTGTATTGTAAGAATTTTCAAGATTTACTTTTAATAACAAACTATTTCACATCGTAGTAGTGTGTAAACTGGGTTATCTAACTGCTAGAGCCTCTACTTATAACTGTCACCATAGAAACCCTGGCAGTCTCTACTGCAAGACAGGGTCTCTCCAACTTTTTGAAACAAGGATACAAAAAGACACAAAGAGCAGTAATTATATAGTAAGCATATGCTATTTTATTTATATCAGGATATTTCACACTGGCACGGCATTTATTGTCACTGTCGTTTGCGTTGTAACGGACAAATGAGCCGGTAGTACAAATAATATTGACATTTTACACACTGCAGCCCAGTACATCACATTTAAATCCGGAATTCGGCCCTTTTCCCATAAACATCAGTAGTGTGTTATGGTGTATATGGCAGTTAGTTCCAGAGGCTCAATCTGATTGGTTGAGCCGTGTTCTAACCTCGTTGTTTGTGAAAACAGGACCTTCTTTGTGCTGTATCTTGTGTATTAATCCGCAGAGCGGATTTACCTTTCTCACGGTAGTAGATAATATAGATAATATTTTCTTACCTTAAAATATTATCTACTTGATCACACTTGATCACCTAAAAATAGTCAAAAAGTAATTTCATTTAACATTTATAACACCATATTTCGCATTGCATTCCCATTAGGTCATATCCTGAGGAGATGTGACGGTTGGTCTGCACCAAACGTCCAGCTTGTCGTTGTTCCTGAGTAAACTATTATGCGCTAAATGTTAAACATGTATTTCGAAGTGCAGCCTACAAAGCAAGAAAAATACGGCTTGTGAACTGCTTTCTAGGCTGACGGCAAACCAGCATTCAAGGAAATTTGGTAAAAATGGAAGAAGTGAGGTAAACTTCTACAGTTTCATTACTTCTATCAGTAACTTCAGAAGCAGTCAGTATGGAAGCACATTTGGTAGAAGGCTCTAGTCTTCTCTGGTGCACCTTTATTTCATTATATTTTAACATTTACTAATATCCTTTATCATTGGGATCAATGTGACCCCAGCTATTTAAATCTCCAGAAATGTTTGAAAAGAAAATTGCGATCCAAGTTTGTGTACTTTCTTTGTTGGCTAAATAAACAGTCCTTAAAAACAATGTAATTAAGCCCCCCACTTTTTACCGCCCCATGTCATATGAACTCTGTTGTTTTCACATATGTATTAGAAAGTTAAGGCCCTAAGTTTCTTATAAACTTATAAAATTGTAAATTACAGTGCCTTCAGTATCAGCTAAAACAGACATGTGTAAAATGTTGATATTCATTTTTTATGCAGCTCAGAACCCAGGCTCAAACCAATCCCAAAGAGCACTGATGCATACAAAAAGTGAAAAGGGTTTTGAGTTTACCTGGTTGTCTCCATTAATTAGGAAAAGCAACTTCATGTGAAGCAAAAAGGACAGTTATTTATTTAGAGATAATAAATATGAAACAAAAAGAAAAGGCTGACAAGATGCCAACCTAAAAAAATAGAATACAACTTAATTGTCAAAAATGATCATTTCATTCAAATCTGCAAGACTTAAACAAGATGTAATCTACATAATACCTAAAAAACACCCCTTTGGGATTACACCATATGTGCACAGTTACAAACTACACAGACTTTATCTCTATTTAACATAGTGCACTATATAGGCAGTAGCAAGCTGTTTGAGATTGATTTACCCTATATCCAGACACTCCATCTAATTAGTGAATGCAGCTATTTTAAGGTGCACCCATCGCTGAACAGGCATTCAGCAGTACACACACATCTTTTATATTCTCCACCTTGAAGCAATGACAAGATTATTTAGAGTAAAACCGGAGCAGCTTTACGAGTTTAAAGTTACCATATTCAATAGCATCGCCATCCACTTCCACCCTTCAGCACTGCACTTTGATACAGTATTTTCTAGAGTGATGGAGCACTTTCCAATACCTTTGGGTTGAGTTTGTGCTCTAGAACTAAATATGCATTGATGAATACAAGCAAATCCTCCCAAAGTCTAGAGTAAAACCGTTCCAAAAGATTACCGGCAGTTTCTGTGGAAATGGTGCTAACTCCCTGTTAATTTTCATTACAAAAACATTGATTGTCTTGACTACCCAGTCAGGGACCAAGCAGTCCTGAATCTTGACTTTTAAAAGTTCCGAAAGGATAATGTAGTCCAGGACTAGCCTCAGTCCTTGCTTGGGGAAACTAACCCATAGAGAACGTACGTTGTTGCATTATGGCTGCTCAGTCCGCATTACCAGTGTAATTCATTATGCATTTTCTTTCCATGCTTTGTCATACTTTTGAGTGATGCACACTATGGGGAGATGCAAGAGGCATGTGATACGATATTGCAGATTAATATGTAATATTTTGCCTGCTCACTGATACTTGATTAGAAGAAACTGATGTTTTATAGGTGAACTGAAGTTATTACAAAGGAATGATTATTATGATGGAAGATTCAGGGAAAACCAGACTTTGGTTGGTTGGTTGGTTGAAAAAGGTCCACTTTAATTTGAGGTTGACTGTAAATTCTATTTTAAATGACAGTGTCAGTTAATATTCATAACAATGTGCAGTGACTGAGACATCTGGTGTTTGTATTCTAGGAGTGAACTGCCTTGCCTATGATGAAGCCATCATGGCACAGCAAGACCGAATTCAGCAGGAAGTAAGTCTGGTATATAAAACCTTCAGTTTTGGCTTTTTTTCAGATAATATAAGCTGTGCAATGCTTGTTTACAGTATGTATGCTAGTCCAGTTCCTTCAAAATTGATATTTCTAACTCTACAGGCACATGTACTGCACTGTTTACAGTGAATAATAATATAATTATTCCATATTTTGATGCGAACACATACTTCATCTAGTGTTCTGTATGAGCAAATACAGACTCTCCTGTTCACTGTCTTTGTACAGATAGCCACCAGTAACCCGTTAGTGTCAGACAGACAGGAATTGTCTGTGCTACAGAGAGAGTATGCTGAGGAAGACACCATCTACCAACTCAAGATTAAGGTTAAAATCAAATGTTTGCCTTTAGCCTTTTTTTTTTTTTAATGTTTAAACTATATTTACATACCATTTACTGTCATATTTATCTTTATAAATATTGCTGCCATTTTGTTTAATTGATGCACCCACCCTGCAGGACCTTCACAAAAAATATTCCTACATTCGGAAGACGCGACCTGACGGAAACTGTTTCTACAGAGCCTTTGGCTTCTCACACTTGGAGTCTCTACTGGATGACAGCAAAGAGCTACAAAAGTAAAGCCTGGGTTTGATGTGGTAGTTTAAATTGTGTTTTATGTACTATCTTTCTGGCCTCTGATTTAACCAAGGTTAGTGATGTGAATGAGACTGGGCAGTCTTTTGTTGGTTCATAAAAACTTTACAGAAATATTGGTAGACAGTATTGCAATAGATGTTATTAATGCTGGGGTTGTTGGGGACATTTTCTCACCCCTTTTAATCGTGGCACATTTAGCCCCCACCAGTTTTTGAAAGCTTTTAGTTGTTTTAGTTAAGGGAGGGAGAGAGAGAGAAACAAAAAAACACATGTTTATTGATCGGTAAATCAAAATTAAACCTGGCACGTGCTCGTCGGGCCCCCAATGCCACAGGCCCCATAATAAAAAAACTGGCATTAAACTCATTGTTGTGCCCAGCAAATTTCAAAACACAGTCTGGTGTATTACTATGGGAATAATGGCACACTGTGTTATTCTTGTTGTGATGTCTGTGCTTGTAAGCACTTATCAAAGGCACTTGATATGACACTAAGAAATGTCAGATTATAATTTGAGATTGTTTTTAATTGAATGGTAAATGTTTCAAAATTAGGCAAGGTATTCCCAGGCTTTTTAACAGAAATCCCATTTTGATATGAGGGATATTCACTTTTTAAAACTGCATTTATTAAGAATTTGCATTGTGTGTAAATTGAATGGCTCCGTTTCTGCTTACACACATGACCTCAAATCAAAATGATATGCTGTTATGTAAATAATCAGCTAGGTGACTTAAGTCATTTCTAGGTAGATTCATTATAAGCTAATTGTTTCTTGTGTGTTGCTAATGTCATCTTTATATAGGTTTAAAGCAGTAGCAGCAAAAAGCAAACTGGACCTTGTGAACCAGGGCTTCACCGAGTTCACTATTGAAGATTTTCACAACACGGTGAGTTGTAACAATGGCATTTTTTCTGTAGGCATTTTGATATCTGTAAATGTGTGTTTACATTGTGGTATTTCAGTAATGTTTTTGCTCGTTGTCATGCTCTCTTTCCATTAGTTCATGGACCTGATTGAGCTATGTGAAAAGCAGCCAGCCCTTGGGGAGCTACTGAGCTCCTTCAATGACCAGAGTATATCAGATTACGTGGTGGTGTATCTGAGGCTGCTCACTTCAGGCTACCTGCAGAGAGAGCATACCTTTTTTCAGCACTTCATAGAAGGGGGACGCTCTGTCAAGGAATTCTGCCAGCAGGTAAGAGGATGATTCAAATGGGGTTTCTGCATTATGCATATGAACAGGCATAATGTGATGATTTGAAGCTAATAAAATTCTTAGGGCTGGGCAATATAAAAATCGGTATTGCAGGATTTCAATTGTACCACAGGGGGCATCAAAGCTCAAGTTTTTTTTTTTTTACAGCGGGGGTTGCTGATGGAATTTGACCTGTAATAGTTAGACTCCTTCACTGGACAGTTCATAAATTCTACTTATTGGTTTAATGGACCTGATACATAACTGTAATCCCAGCCCTAAAAGCGATTAGATCACATGTTGGCTGTATTAGCCTTGTCATACAAAACTAAAGGAAGCTACATTTGGAACTCATGGGGCAAAGAAATAATTTGAAAGTTATGTAAAGTTATGCAGCTGTAAGAATTTCTAATAAACTCTGCAAAAGCTTACAAACAAAAGATTAGAGAATTTAAGGGAAGGGTGGCTAATGTTTACATTCTGCTTTGTAGGAGGTAGAGCCAATGTCCAAAGAGAGCGACCACATTCACATCATTGCCTTAGCGCAGGCATTAAATGTGTCCATACTGGTGGAGTACATGGACCGAGGCGAGGGCGGCACGGTTAATCACCATGTCTTCCCGGAGGGCAGTGAGCCACGCATCTTCCTCCTCTATAGACCAGGCCATTATGACATCCTGTACAAATGAGGATCCTCATTCCAGCACACAAGTGGAGGAGAAAACAGCCAAGATTACTCATACATCCATGTGCGATGGTATTACAAAACACATACAATGAACCGTTCTCTTCACTAAATTTCCCCCTTATTAAAGACGCCTAATGAATTAAACAAAAAAAACTTGAGTAAAATCAACAGTGAACCAGCATTAGGGTTGTACAGTTTTTTTCTTTTGTGGTTGTAAATGTTATAAACTTGCTTTTAGTTAGTGTTTTTTCCTTTGTTACACTGAATTTCATGAGTTTTATTAAAGGGATTTTCACCTTATGTTTACTGTGCATTTATAGCAAGATCTATACGTTTTTGGAACATAAGTAACTCAATCAATAATAGTGTGAGGGACCTACACTATTATGCATTTGGTTTTAATATTAGAATGCTTCTTGTGTGCAGTTCCAAGAATAGGGTGCAATAGAAGCATTTGGCTCATAATAAAAACAAACACCAGCACTTAAAATATTAATACTTTTATCACCAATTGTACATATTCCACACTGGATTTTAATATATCAAAAACAAAAAAGGGGGAGATGATCAATTATTACGGAACCAAATATTTTCTTCCTGTCCAGCCTGAAGTTACTTATGAAGGTATAATACAACAAAAAGGGTACAAAGCTGGCTGTATATACAGGGGCAAAAGTTTACAAGGTCATATTTGACTTGCTTGTTGTATCAACTAGACATTCATTCTTTTGGCACAGTGAGAAAAGCAGCCGATGCTGAAGGCCCTTTTCAGACAATCCTGAACTCAGTTTAAAATATAGAAGAAACAACAGAAATAATGCAGGACAATGCTTTAACATCTCTTGGTAGAAAAAAAGGCTTCTTCATACTCTCAAGGCACTAAATGTTCAATAAAGCAGCATTCTCCTTTCCTCCGAAGAAATCTCCAGCCCCTCGGCACGAGGATAAGGATATTAAGAAGCAATTTGCCCAGAAGTTGCAATATTACAGTCGGAAGTGGCGTATTATATTACACAACACACTGCTTTCACCACACCAAGCATCAGCATCCAAATACACAGTTTCTAACTACAAGGGATTTCCGAAATGATCACAAGGCTAAACATGGCTGAAACAAGATCTGGGCGGCGTGGAGACAAACTGCATGTGGTTCTGAAGAATAAGCACCAGATTTCTGTTCTTATGTTCAAGTGAATCTTTGGCAACGGCAACAACAATCCTGAAATGAGTTACGGAAGATACAGTAAAGCACTTAATAATGAAAAGCTAAAAAAACATGTCCTCTGTATTTAGGGCTTGTCCTGAAAAATAAAGACTTCAACCCATGCAGGACACATTTTTGCCCCACAGAGCGAGAAATGCAAACATGCTCTACCCTGGCTGAATCTGAAAATGATGGACGTTTCCAAAAAGTCAAGACTATTTTCAATAATGCTTTCATATCAAAGTAAATTCCAGTTCGACTCCAATGTCCTGCAGCTCAGTGATGTTATAGCTCACTTCTAACCAACATACAAATCCTTTTCTATCAAAGACAAAAGTGTCCTGATCTTTAGTGCTCATTTTGCCTTTGAGGACGACACCATCAGTGACTGAGTGAAGAGAAAGCACGACAGCATGCTGAATTCTTTCTTCATAATCGCTGAGAGATATAAATAAATAAATAGCAGTGCATGGAGAATCCCTTAGCCCGGATAGATGGGAGGCACGCACAACTAACGCGGCTTAGATGTAGTGTTTTGTGGTTATGGCTTAGTGTGGCTGAAGTTCCAATACATGATTTCAAGTAGTGCTGCGGTGAGGAAAAGTGGTGAAGAGTGTAAATGCTGGCACTAAGCATTAAACTATTGGACTAGTTGTGCTTCTCATGAAGGCTATGCATTGTTGGTTCTTTGCAATGTCCAAAACTGATGAAGCCTTCCCGGCACTTCAGTCTTTATTAAGATGCCTTCATGTGTTCGCTACTGATTCTGCATGCAGAAACAACCCCAAACATCCTCCCCTCATGGTTTCTCTAATGCCTGTATGCAAGTTCGAATCCCACCCCCAGACCCAGGCTCTCCCTCAGGCCGCGGAGCTGCTCCTCTCCCAGCCGGATCTTGTCGTCCAGCTGCCTCTGTTCCACCAGCAAAGCCGCCTTCATCTTCACAAAATGGCTGTAGTCTCGCAGCTGTTCAGGGGTCAGGCAGCGGCCCAGCACCCTGCCCACCGCCTGCTCTCGACGGTCCACGTGCTCCTTCAGCTCCTGAGCCTCAGCCAGCTGTGCCAGGAGCTGCTTCTTCTTCTCCATCAGGGGGAGCTAAAGGACCACACAAAAAGTGTAAAGTGTTGGATGTCAGCACACAGTGTGAACAACACAACTTTTTTTCTCTGCATTTAACCCATTCACCAGGAGAAGCAGTGAGCAGCCAGGAACACAGCGCCCAGGGAGCAAAAGGTAGGAACAGTACCTTACTCAAGTGTACCTCAGTGGTGCAAGCAATTTTGGGATTCAAACCCACAACCTTATGATTGCAGGAGCAACCCCCAACCACAAGGTTTAAAAAAAAAAAAAAAAAAAAGTTTAAATGGTCACTTATTCCCTTCATTATACCTAAACATGTTGGCAAAACACCAGAATGCGAGTAAGTCCCGTGTTAACGTGTCTATTCTTTACTATGGGAATTTTCTTTCTCTTCAGAAAGAATAAGAATGTATTATGTTAAAGTCTTTGAAAACGTAGCAGTATATTACAGTTTTTCTATCAACAGGTTTTATCATTTTTGATCCTGTTCTGTACTGAGAAAACATCTATTTGTTTGTAGAAAGAAAGCAAGCCATTTAACAAATTAGCACAAAGTCCCTGTAAGAACCTGCTTATTTTGGACCTTCGGAAGGGCCTTCTAGTACATGACCAACATGGAGATTCTGTCAAGTAACAATTAAAATATTCAACGCATAGTTGAAGAGGTCTGCAAAACGAGTCATATAATCTTAATTAAGTACATGATACACTCTTATAAATGATGCTATAAATGGATCTTGATGAATTTAACATGCTCACACCACCACTGGGATCTTTGGTGAACTGAAAATTGAATATTGGCAAATCTAGGATGAATTGAAATGTCACTACATCAGTGTCTTTTAGCATCTTTGCCATTTAGTTCTTACAGAAGTCTTAATTGTGGATGTGACTGACCACTAGTGTAAAACATTTTAATGTTTATGTGATTTAAATATTTTTGTTATAAATTTACATTTTTGATTTCACAACCTTCAAAAACAATCTTTTAACATCCCACCTACATTTTTTTTTACACAGCTAACAAAGTAAAAGTAAAAACTAAAGTCCAAAATGTAAACATTGATTTAAACAGTTCGCCACAGAACAATCAATTAGTACATAACTGTTCTCTTCAGGAAAAAAAAGAATTTGAGGGTAAAACATTGCCACATAATGCCTGTGTGTGTATCATATCCATTCTGAAACACCCATTCATTTACTGTCACTTGATAAATACTATAATAATTTCTTTAAAACAAATGTTGTAAAAGGAAACACCTATGTATCAGCACCTAAATCTAGCTATAGATTCGTTTGTGCAGACGGACTAATACTACTACTAGTACTAGGTCTATGGAAAATGTAATGAAGTGCTTCACTGACATCTCAAAACAAGAGACACCAGAGTGAACCAGTACTACTGATAACTCATACTGGACACTAAGAGAAGTACAATACAGTGAAGCAAATTTTCACCTCCAGATAAAGAGTCACATATTAGATAAAAAGGTAAGTTAAGCTGCTCCTCACCCTCTCAGTGTGGCCTGACTCTGGGTCTAGGCAATCCAGGGCACTCTCCACTCTCAGCAGCCGGCCAGAGAGAGACAGTAGCAGGCTAGTAACTTTATCCAGGTCCCCAATGAACATACGAAACTTGTCCACTTCGTTAGGCTTGCAGACAGCCAACACCAGGCTCTCCACCTCCTCGCCCAGCTGAGCGTTAGCCCTGATGTCTTCCTGCAGACCTCTCTGAGCATCCCGCAGCACACCCAGCTTCTTACGCAAGCTCTCCATCAACTGCTTCTGCAAGTCCAATACCAACAAACAAACATGAGACATGACTATTGCAAAGGAACCTTTAGAACCAAGTAAAAACTCAGTGGAAAACTCCCATTTTTACTGAGGACCTTCTGTAGCCAATATGATGCACCTAAGAATGCTCACTAGATTTGGGTATACAGTAATCCCCCGCTGTTCGCTGGTTTACATTCCAAGAGCACGCATGTATAGTGAAAACCGCACTAAAAATGCCTACTGCTAAAGTGTAAAACCTACATATGCACCCAAATATGCTCCCAGGACACTTTAATTTAATGTAAACTCAGTTTAATACATTACTCAAAGAAAATGTAAAACTTGATTGCTTAAAAGTCCATTAGCATATGCAGTGTGTGGCGAGCGAAAACAAACACTCAAAAGAAATTCATTTACAAACACACATACACTCAGAACCCTAGCAGGGTTGTCATACTACTATACCAGCTCAACTAAGCACTTTTCATCATTTGTTTCTGTTGGTTTATATATTTAAGTAAATGACTGCTTCAGTGTCCTTTACTGTGGATAGTCAGCATCAGTTTATCTGTCTCTGGCTGTGGGATGGCCAGTTAACTCCAGATAGAAAAGACAATGAAGACTGCACCGAAACTCTGTACATTTGTCCAGACCTTGTAGTTGAGCTCCTCGTCCTCCTCCTTCATATCTGAGAAGTTCTTCATCTTACTCAAGAGTTGGGCTTTGCTGGTGGTTGCACTGTAATTGGTGGAGGTCGAGCCTTGAGAAGCTGAGGAGCCCTGTCTAGAGGACCTAGGACAACAAGTACAAACCAGGATATCATGATAATCAGGTCTAATATGGTATAAACTTATTTAACGGAATGTAAAATTCAATTTTAAATAAAAAATGTGACCCACCTCTCTAGAGTATCTCCACTGACAGGGTAGCCACCTCTCCAGCCCTCTCCACTACTTCCTGCTTCTGTGCAATGAGGGAACAGCTCTCCCATCAGCTCCTTCCTGGCCCGGCCACAATCCTGTTCCAACAGAGAATCTACTAAAGATGCTCTCTGTCCTCTTTTCATCCTTGCCGAAATAGCCTCTTCATCGGTAAGTGTGTCTATGTCGGTTTCCAGCACGGTTACTGGTAGGGCAAAGCACTGCATCTCCATTCTTCCTTCGTCTTGCCTCTGCTGTTCCACTGCAGCGCCCTCTTTCTCATGGAACTCATCTATGTCCGTCTCCAAGGGTGAGCTGTGATCCTGACCCTGAGGTGGACTTTGGGCAGAATGTTCCAAACTCTTCAAAGATGCTACAGGAAAGCCCACTTGCTGTGGCTGATCCTGGAAGTGCTGCTGGTAATTGTTTTTGTGCATTGAGAAGTAGGATTGGGGAGAGACAGGCCCAGGGTACAAGCCGTTCTCCAAAGTTGTGGCGGGTCCTGATGACCAGTTAGTGCTGTTGGTTGTTGAGTTGTGAAGACTAGTCAAGTCCCACTCTGCTTTATGCTTATGGAAGACTGGCTTTACCACAGGTGACCTGTACCGATCTGAAGGCGGCCCCCAGCTTTGGTCAGACAACCTGGAAAAGTAACAGATGAAGGCAGGTGTGATGCATCAGAAATCCAAAATCACACAAACGAGGTCAGAGCAATCATTTAGAACAAAAACTACACATCTTATATCAGATCTAATGGTTTAGTAGCAATCATTACCTTGTACTTGACTCAGCCGAAGGTGGGGACGTGTCCACTGCTCTGTTTAAATCATAACGGTGAGATGCGGGTGTCTCTCGTTCTTTGGGAGGCAGGGCCACAGGTTTGAAAGCTCTGCGACTAAAGGCAGGGCTGGGTGGAGCAACTGAGCATTCCTGGAGGCACTGCTGACAGTTCTCTGTTCCATCTCTTGGGGGCAGACTAAAGGACCGCTGGCGTGACATTTCATGGACTATATGAGGGCGGGGCGAATATGTTTGCATCTGTGGAGAGGATACAGGAGGAGAGGAGAAGAGATTGTGGTGGGATGCCCGTCTCTTATGGAACTGCCCCCATTTTGGAGGTGGTGGACGAGGAGGAGGAGGGCCTTTTTTCTTTTTTGCCTCATCACCAGATGGGACATTCTCATCAAGCTCTGTGAGAGTGGAAGAAGTCAGTCTGCTGGCATTAACATTAGCTGACGTGTGACACTGGAGGTAGAGGGTCTCAACTCGCAGGTCGTTTTCGGACATGGCGCGGTTTCTAAGCAGCGAGGATCTGAAGGGTTGATTCCCATTGTTACGACCCCGTAGCCCATTCCACTGGCCCTGAATGTCTGGACCCACAGTGACCTCTGCTGGCCTGGAATCCCGTCTACATGGAGCATAGTCCCTGCAGAGCAAGAAAATGAGTCATGACGTGCTTGTGCAACATGGAGGAATTTTGTGTAACAGAACATAACCCCTCTTGCTCTTCACACTCAATGTAATTTACAATGCAATCAAAAACGACATGAAACAGCAGTAATAAAAATGGTCAGCCTCCTGAGACGTCAACTTTAAAACGTAAAGCTGTGGTCCACTGAAGAGTCAAAATGAAACAATTTTCCCCTTACATGACGTTTTAGCAGCATTAGCCACATAGCTCCTGTGCAAAACTAAGCAAGCAAACATCAGACATTAAACACGTGTTAATGGATCAACTACGGCTGTGCTGTAAAATGGACTTCTGATAAAATATTACTTTAAATAGAGGAGGTGACCTTACCTCTCAGTCAGGCTGAACTTCCTGTTGAGTTTTGTTTGTTCCATCTGTCGTACAGGATGGGCCTGTGGAAGACATTTGCCAAGTGATTCAAAACAGGAATTGGAACAGGAAAAGTGTTTGGATGCTATAGTTTCCTTGGTGACTGTGACACAAAATGAGCCTCATGAAGAGCTTTGTTGTAAAGCTGTTGACCACTTTCTGCCACTTGAGGAAAGCACAGATTTAGTAGTACATTCAGCTACAAACCAACTACTGCTTCCATTTGCTGAAGCAGCAGTATTTAGAATGATTGAGTTTCACACAACACAAAATACAAATTATGTGTAAGGTTGTTTTACTCTTAGCCTGAGAACCCTAAGAACAGATTATTTGGAACCTGAATAGCATGCTAATTAATAGAACGCAGTTTATACGACTGTGTCTTCATGAGATCTTCAGAAATATTTTTTCAGAATGTAGGACATGAACTGAAAGCAATGAATAATAAAACAACATACATATTCAATCTTCCTGTGAGATCGGGGCCAGTTTATGAAATGTTACATATTCATTGAAATAGCCGGTCCTTTTCTCATGGGATGCTGAGGAAGCACAATTTTAGTATGTCCTGCACATCTGGTAACATTAAACAGGATACATTCTGCAGATAAATAATGTGTCCAGTTCAGTGTCCAGTTCCTATTTTTCTAGCACTCTACAAAAAGACTACAGAAAACTACTCAAGCATTGAATAGTCTTACAAAGTCCAAAGGAGTAATGTTTATAGGTGTACCTTAAATTGGAAAAAACTAAATTTTCTGCCAAACATAACATTCTAGACATGAAATGAAAATTGTGTTTCACTAAATGTAAGCATTGTTGTTTATGAACTTTGGTCTTTAGGTACAACAAACTTAAAGCTCCTCCAGACTCCAGCATTATTAAGCTCATCCCAAAATAGCTCCAGGGGCTTCACGTGTGCTTGCAGATGACACTGTTTTATTTACACATTTATCTCAGGTCATATGTTATGATAGTCAGTTACACAATAGATGTCTGAACCTCCTCTTAATACTTGTTCAGTATGAACTAAGCTGGACCAAGACAGAGCATAAGTCTTGTCCAAGGTTATTGTTGGCTGGCCGCTGAGGTTCTAGAGCATATGGCTCTGATCCAGCAGTTCAAGGAGCCCAGAAATTTACCCTGGGCCTACTGGGCTTCATAAATCCAACTAGTCTGCACGGTTCCAGGCACAGTCCTGGGGACTCCTTCTATGCCATTACTGCACACTTATTTACAGGGTTTTTACTGGACTATGAAGTACAAGGGATAGACCCTTCACTAATGCTTAGGTTATGATATTGCAAGGATTTCTACAAATCTCTGATACGGGGATACGCTGGTATAAACATATTTTTATATTGTGGCATCCCAACAGTGTACTCATGCAGCGACTGCCTGGGAGTTTTATCCTCGTAATGTGTCTTAAGAATGGCTATAGCAATGAGATTGATGACAGCATTTCTCAAAGCAGATGCTCAGAAATACATAGATGTTCATACAGGAGGAGGATAAATCATTTCAATATAAATGAATGGAACAATTTTTTGTTCATTCAAACCCTTCCTTCCGGGCTTTCAGGATGAAATTTTGCAATACAGTGTAAAGAGTATTAAAATGATTCTACTATAAAAACCATTTAGGCCTTATTATCTCACCTCTGTTGGGGTGCGACTCCTGGCCTTGTATCCTGGGTGTAGACTGTAGTGGTCATCAGACTGATACTGCTGGCTCATTACGGGTCTGAAAGCTGAGTATGGCTTTGGAAGATCAATGCTAGCTTCACTGGAGGAACTTTCCAGATGACAACTATTTGTGGTTACATTTTGAGAGGGGAGTGAAGGGGGTAGATGGGAAACGTGAGGTAAAGGTGGTGGCTTTGCGATGCTGGCAAAGTCATGACTTGCATACATGGCATCTTTGTCTGTCTCCCATTTTCTCTCCTTCTGTTCCACTCTCTGTTGTTGCCTTTCTGCCTCCTTCCTTGCTCTTTCTCTCTCCCTCTCTTGTTCCTTTTCCCTCTGCTCCTTTTCCCAGGCCTGTAACCTCTCCTGTTCTCGAAGTCTTTCTTTCTCCTTAAGTCTCTCTTGCTCTCTTTCCCTTTCTCTCTCCTGCTCTCTCTCCTGCTCCCTGACCCGCTCTCTTTCTCGCTCTTTCTCCATCATCCTTTCTCTCTCTCTATCTCTCTCTTGTTGAGCTCTGCCATACTGTCTCCTAGTCTCAAGTGAACCCATTAAAGTTCCATCATGGACTCCGCCCTGGTAAGAGAATCTCCTGCGCCCGAGGTCTGTGACTGGCTGATTGGGATCCGGAGAAGCGGCATCATCCTTTCGCCCCTGTCTTTCTGGCCTGTGGTGGCGACTTGTCAGGCTTGCTAGGTTGGTTACAGACTGACTCAGGTTCCTGATTGTCTCCTCAAAGAACTTTCTGCGATCTGCAAAAGGTGGGATGTCGCAATCTTCTGTTCGGCTGCTGCGCCCACTAGAAGAACCCACCCTTCCTCTTGTTGTTCCAGGCTTCCAAGATGACGGCCCTCTTCCTTCATCACTTTTCTTTTCAGCTAGTTCTATTTCTGGCTGCAGTTTGTTTTCTGGTGTCCAGCGCCACCGACGAGCTTTGCCTGCTGGTGCCACCTCCTCAACTACATGCACACACACTGGTCTTGTCATCTCAGTTGATGGCACACACTGGATGTCATGCTGCGAAACCTGAGTGTCCTCAGTCTTGGTTTTTGAATGTTTCACAGAATTGATTCCACAGCTCTTGTCTGGAAATGGCTGCAATATTAAGTCAGAAGGAGTCCTTTTGGGCTTAGGTGGGACAACTGGGGTGTTCTGGAAGCTGGTGTGGTTACTGCTTTTGGTTTCAGCTCTTGGTTGATGGATTTCTGGAGGTTCTTCTTCTACCAGATGGAGGTTGGCCCCATCCTCTTCCTCTACTGTATCCTCACCACAGGGGAGGCCTCCTGGGCCCTTGTTCTTTTGCAGCTGGGCCTTTTTTCTCTGGATCTCATTGCGAAGATTTGTGGCAAAACGTTCACTCCGGCGGCGAGACTTAGACGAGCGAAACTGTCGCTTCTGAGGGGGCTTTGAAACTTCATCATCATCCCTTCCTCCTCCTCTTTCATGATCCTCCTCTAGTAAAGTGTCCATACTGGCTGCAGCACTTATCGGACCAAAATCTCTCTCCAGGATTTCTGTATCTGTGGACGGTGCAGACCCAGAAAACCCATTTCTTGCCGGTTCATTTGGAACACTGACCGACCGTCCCCAGGAATGCTGAATTGGAGAGAGACTCTGGCCTGAATCAAATGGTTCCTCATCTATCCTTTGGTCCTCAATTTCTGAAGTTGTCAGTGACCCAGGAGTGGAGCACCTACTTCCACTCCATTTACCCTGGGCTGCAACGTCTGGACTGTCTTCTCTCAGGTCCTCCCCAGGGTGCACAGGATGAGGCCACTGACTAGGAGAGGATGTGGAATGTTCATTATTGTTATTGGACAGTTCCATCATATGTAACTGAGAGGCAAGTAGTTTTTCAGGTGCGTTATGTCTATGCATGTCTATGGATGGGAGATGGTTCTCTAAATGGCTGACTTGGGTATCAGGACTCTCTACTGGTGGAGGACTGAGCCTAGATGAATTTCTATCCAGAGGCTGGAGGTGATTGCTCTTTTCAAATTCTGTTGAGCTGTCTCGCCTACCTATACACAGTCCTCTTTCAGAACTTAAGGTATAATAAGGTTCTGTGCTATTTCCTTTCAAGTCTTGGCCATTTTCTTGTGCATTGTTCAGACAACCACTCCCATTAAGTCCCTCATGAAGATGAGATGGGGTCTCAATCATGCAGCAAGTCATGTTCGGAATACCAACAGGAGCCGACACACATCGTTTGTCTGTCACCCCTGGTCGACCTCTGGCCGCTCTGAAGCTATCCTTCCTCATGGGAGGCTGTGGAGGTCCAATCTTCTCCTCTTCATAGCTGTAAGATGATGGCCGTGCCTTAACCACTGGCCCACGAGTGAGAGACCTAGATTTGAGGTTTCCCTCCTCACAGTGCAGTTCTCCTGGGCCACTGGCTGCGGAGTGTGGTCGGCAGTCTGTAAACCTACAGGAGGGGCCCAAGCCCTGAAGCAGGCTGTCCATGGAGCTATTCTCCTCAGGCCGCAGAGATACTGTGTAGTCAGAAGTGTTTGAGCTGGCCGAGAAGGAGCTATAAGCTGAATCTCGTTTGTTGTTGAAGATGGCAGGGTCGATAGGGGAGAGCTGGCTGTCGTAGTAACCCTGACTGGAAGGGTTCTCCAGACTTTCCATACTCCCCAGCGAGCTGCTACGGTCTGTGCTGTAGTGCCTGGAGAGGTGGCCCAATGGCATGGACAGCTCACTACAGAGGAACAGTCATGATTAGTTCATCAATCACGATCAACCATCAAATATCAAATCAAATTGCAAATATGTCCACCATACATAAAATAAATAAACCAGTTTGCTGTCACCATCACATTTCTATCATTCTATCATTTGTTCTATACACTAATGAACCAACAAAATACTAAGAATGCCAGGTCTGCTTTTTGAATTTTTAGTCCAGACTGAAAAGTGAAATTGCAAGTGAAAATGTTGATGCCTGTTTTTCCATTTCAAACTGTATAAATGCTTGACTCAAATAAAAAATAATGGCTCATGCAAGAAATGCAAAAAATGTTTCAGCAAGACATTGCTTGAATGTCCAAAACGATATTAAAATCCAGCCAAAGGCCACATCTATGTTTTTTCTGGTCAGATAATAGTTCTGCCAACTTCAGTGACTTAGAAAAGGTTGAGGTTGGATAAGTATGAAAATTTGGAATGACTTTTTCTCCCCATAAAGTCCTGTATAATAAGGTTAGTGATAAACATCAAAATATATCGGCCTACATACACTTGGCACAGTGATGCAAACAATCAGCTAATCAGTGTGTCTAAAGCCACATTTCACCGAAGAGCACAGGCCTAACCTCATCATGTGTACAGAACCATGTACACTCATTTTATTCTAGACTGATTCTAGAGATCATTCAGAAATCATCTAAATAAGGTTCAACATTATTTTAGGAGATCATTTTTGAAAAATCATTGCAGATTTACATCAGTAGATGTTCACACCATTCTGCTTTTTAGTCATTTCAGTCTTTAAAGAATGCATGAATCAAAAGTCTAAAAATAGCAATGGCATCCGGCGAGGCGCATGTTGACACAAGACCTGAGATCACTGGCTTCCTGCTGATTGTGTTCCTTTAGACACAGAGGCCAAAATTCCCCAGGCAAAAAATGCAATATCATTCGCACACACACACACACACACACACACACACACACACACACACACACACACACACACACACACACACACACAC
>JBBPDH010000011.1:10067651-10079582 GCA_037974565.1 Clupeocharax schoutedeni | reverse complement strand
AGAGACACTCTGGTTTGAATTTACTTTTTGCCAACCGACCGTGTTAGGACTTAAAGTACATACCCATACATTTAAATAAAAATAAATAAATATCACTAAAAGTGTGAATAAAATGCAGCTCTACATAGAACATGAGAAAGAACATTGTAAAGATTCACTGACCTTGACATAACATGAAAATTCTTCACCAATTTATTGGTCCTTTCTTGAACCTTTTTACATTATGTGGAGATTTTTTATTAAAGGGTTCTTTGACAGGTTTAACTGGGGAATTAAAACAATTGCATCAATGGCATCACCCAAATAACAATTTCTGGCACTTTTATTTGAAGTGTGTGTGGATGGCTGCTCACTGATTTATCTACAGTTCTCCAGCGAGCACCGTTTGCAAAACAAGGTTTAATGGTATGAAAATGCCTTAAGTGCCCAAACTGCCTTAATATTTTTATTTAAATTGAAAGAAGGTAATAGAATGTAAAACACAGATGTTAACTTACTATAAGAAGTTTTAAGGCAGTCATCAGCCCACCTTTTTGTGCAGTGTGGTCTACCAAAGACATTTTCCAGTGTGAATGTTTCTAATATAACTGGGTCTGCTGACATAAGCTCTTTGGGTTTTTTGTACATGAAACTTCGATATGAAAGGTGATATACAAAGCGCTCAATGAAATATAAAGAGATCAGTTTAGGCAAACACACTTAATATTATTAGACAGATTCAGATAGCAATAAATACCATTTGATAATTACATTTGGATAGTAATAACTATTTGTCAAAAAGCTTCAAAGGTAATAATATTGTCGATTGCACAGATTTGGACTGTAATAATCCTATTAAATTTTGTAAAACACAACTAGTTGCATAAAAACAGATTACATATCAGAGAAGTGCAAGAAAACACTTCAAACACTTGCTTTTCCTGATCTAAAACCATCTTGGCTTCATTACCCACACAAATCCTGCAGCTCATTTATGCAGTAAACTGACCATCTGCAGCAAAGTCTATATAACTGACCCGTCCATCTCTGATCCTGCACATCCTCTTCATGACGATGTGGAGCACATCTTGTGTGCATGTGTGGAGTCCAGTCCGGTAAGTCTCTATCAGTGTGCTGTAGCATTGAGGAGAGAAGGAGAGAAGTGGTCTCCCAGGATTGATGGCAGTGCTAATAAAAAGCAGCCATGTTGATTTGTGTGGTCAGACAGTAATGGAATCCCAATGGCAGCCAGCCGTAGACCCCACACTGAGGGAGGCCGTCTGCACTGATGACTCTGCATGTTCTACTCTGGCCTGACTCTTATCTCTGAGTTTTTACCACACACAGCACACATTTGCATATGTGAAATCCATAAACTACACACATATACAATCTTAATATACACACATGGACACTCAAAACAAATTATGAAACAGATGGGTACACAATGTGCACGCCAAGCATCACACAGAAACACACCACTTGAAAAAAGAGGTACATGAGAAATGGGGGTGAGAGAGAGAATGAAGAAAGCAGAATATGAAAGATGAAAATGAAGAGAACAGAGAATAAGAGTAGGAGAAGACAAGAGAAAGAAAATTAGAGAGAGAGAGAAGGGGGGGGGGGGCTGAGAATGTCTGGAATGTCCATTGTTTTGGCAGGAGTTGAAGCTCCTTTGTTTTTGCCATTCCTTGGCACAGCAGGAAGGGGTCCTACCAGCCCCTCAAAGTGCTTTTCTGGAGACTTCCTGATGCTGTTCCCCCTGAACTTGTCTTTCTCTCCTCTCACCATCTCTGTAAGATCTGAGAGTGCCGACACATCCCCTGTGACCCATAAACTCATGGAGGGGGGGGGGCTACTGAGTTTGGCTTCCGAGAAGCCTTCAACCAAATAGTCTGTGTTACAGCTCCAAATGGCTCTACAGATTCTGCCCCCTGCTGAGAGCACCAGCAGATTCTGCTTTGAGGTCAACACTGCCCATTTGGTGCTTGTATATCAGCTGGGGAGCCTGAAGAAAGGAATGTAATTTTGATGGGCCAGACCAGGCATAAGACGCATTATCAAACAAACCACCACAATCACAACTGAAAATGCCTATTTGATCATATCTAATAATTTGACCCATGGCTGACCTATGTTAAGATGCTTCTTTCATATCACTTATTATCCTACATTGTTCCATCAAGACAGTAAGATAGCAAGATCAAGATTTGCTCCCAGAGTCCTAGTTTGTCACTGTCAGACTATCCTAGGGTTGGGCGAGTAATCGAAAAGTAATCGAAATTGAGATTCAGAATCAATAATCGATCACATTTTTCCAGGTCGATTAGGTTATTATTTAAAAACACTACCGCGTGTATAGTCACGTGACCCCGCTCCGTTATGTTATGTTACTCCGCAAACATGTCGAGCATGGAGAGCTCAAACACTGAGACAACTGAGCGACTTGTCAGTGAACTATGAGGGCAAAATAAATAAATAAATAAAACAATCTTTCATTAATTGTAATCGAGTTAAAACGCTCAATTAACCGAGATTTTGATTTTAGGCCAAATCGCCCAGCCCTAGACTATCCTAACCAGTTAAATGCAAATCAGTACTGAACATTTTTTTAAATTATAGTTATGCATGAACCAACCACAGCGCAATGTGAACAATGCGAAATTCTTCCTCTGCATTTAACCCATTCACCAAGGGAGCAGTTGTTGTTTATTTTGCTGTTTATTTTGCTGAGAAACATGCATGAGATATAATTATTCTGAAAATAAATTGCCAGAATTCCAATGAGGAAAGACTGATGCACGGCTGCACTGTTGTTGCTAAAAGGTGCCATTATGAACGTTATTCAGTTTAAAAGGGATTTACTTTTTGACAAGATTAATACAGGTGTGGCAAAACCTTTCTCCTTATATATTGAAAATGAAAACATTACTACATCATCTAAAACTGTTTAGTGTTTCCACATGTTTTCATGCTTTAGTATACTGCAAATGTGAATAGAAAACCATTTAGGGTGATAAATACTAAAAACGGACTAAATTGCAGGCTAAAAAAATCTTATCTTATCATGCAAAGCTGTTGCAGGTGAGGTTTTGTTCCAGCAGAGATGTTAAGAATGTTATTGCTGTTTGATTCTACTATGCAATGAATTGCATTCTTGCGCAGATGTTTTTTGCCAACCTATTGATAAAAACCTTTAGATGTTCAGTCCAGAATTAAGAATAGAGCAGTATACGATGCTAAAGTTGAATGTGAATGGATAATTCATCATAATGAGTGAATGTTATTTAACACAAGCTGAAATCCAATCTCAGAGCAGGCAGTAATGTTAAAGTAATGTTAATATCCTTAGCATTTTATTCACTTTTTTAAACTAATTTTATATTTCATTAAAAATATCTAAAACTACTTTTTGGAATGGCCCATATTTCATCACATTGTGTAAGTGATTAAATAATGTTAAGTGTGTGCATCTTTTGAACAGTGATGTATGATTATGAAAGCAGTGGATTTCTCCATTTAAGGCGGGGGTGAGTGTTTAGGCATGCAGGGGACGCTTCTAATGATCTTCATTGTGATCAGAGTGCAGGAGAGTGAGTGTGAGGGAAGTCTATGCTTCCTTTCCAGCGGTGAGTAAGAATGTGTCAAGTGTTCTCACATAAAGCAAGATGTATATGGCAGGGCAGACAGAAAGCCTTGGCTTCTTCACGTGGCTTTCCTGTAGCGTCCTGCCCTTCCTCTTAGTGTGTGGGTGTGTGGGTGTGTGTGTGGGTGTGTGTGTGTGTGTGTGTGTTGGACGTGTATCCACTCCCCATAGTCACTCCTATACACTCACAGTCTAAACATGGGTTCTCGCTACAGGACTTGTCCAGGGCAGGGAATTAACGATCAGTCCCTCGTTAACGGCCATTACCTCTCCATAAACAATGTCTTCTACTCCCATGCCTCTGACTGCACGGCCTACAAAATGCTGCTTCAGTCAGCGGCTGCGACAGGAAGCGGGAGGGGAAATGTTAATGGGCGGAGCAGGAAGTGTGACGTGAGGGGCTAGGAATTTCCCAAAGACTGAGCATAGCGGTCAGGATGGCAAGCCACAGTGGTCAGCACCGCACCCTTGGCAGGCACAACCAGTTCTGGAGATGGTCCATTCATCTTACATGTAATATAATGTATAGCTCCGATTCTAAAATGTGACCTTTGGCTGAGCCAAGATCAAAGCCACTGTAAAATACTACAACAATCAAATTCCTTTTTAATGTAATTATTTAAGAGCCATGGTTGGGGGGTTGTAAGCAATGGTTTTTTTAAGCTGAAGGCCTTGAAAATGTACCTAAAAGCTGTAACAACAAAAGAAGAAGAAATGCCAGGTGGTTGTAAAATGTGTGTGGAGATAAGATGCTACCTTATGGTAGAGCGACTTACCGTCATTAGTTATGGTCCCCCTGGAGACACTGAGGGTTAAGTGTCTTGGTCAAGGACACAACGGTAGAAAGTGGGGGTGGTTTGAACCTGCAACTTTGTGGTCATCAGGTTCACAGGCAAGTGTTTTACTCACTAGGCTAATACCACGAATAGGAGAAACAAAGAAAGACTACTACAGTCATTAAAAATTTTGTGAAATTACTTTTAAAAAATCAATAAATGAACAAAAACAAACCAAAAAGGTTTGTGTTTTTGCAATAAAGCTGATTTATATCATGAAATCCACTCTGAACATAAAAAAGCCATGTGTCTATGAATAAGTCTGAAATGACATCATCAGTCTGGATCTATTAAATAACATGCAAAACAATAGCCATCCAAACACTTGCTGCTGAACAATGGAATATAAGTAAGCAGGAAGGAAGTACACACAGTCTCCGGGCACTGAACACTACAAAACATCCTATTTACTGCACACGTCACGTTTCCATTCTCTCACACACATACACACTGACCTGCCTTCACCTGAGCAGCCGGTGGGAAGTGGGGGATATCTGTCCGTTCAAACACAAGAGGAAAAACAGACCAGTCTTATCAGAAGTTGTATTTAAGTTCTCCTCTCCCTCAAGTGCTTTCAGCTCTCCTATAACACTGCACCAGCCCCACTGTATCATGGAGGAATGATACTGAGACATCACATAAATATCTTTATGATTATCCCAAAGCAAACTATTCTCTCACTGCACAATGCATTCAAAACAACATGTTATGAATACATTGCTACTTATGCCTGAAAAAGGCCTAACAACATATTGATGAACATCTGATGAACTGACAAAGGATCTGCATGATCATTGTTCAACATTATTTGACACTAAAACCCTCAAAGAAACAGATCTGAACCATCAGAGGTTGGTTACAATACTTCTAGCACCAAAACAAAGCATGGAGAGCAACAGTGTTCCAGTACATTTAATGTACAGCCCAATTAACTTCAAAGCACATCATCAGGATCATGCCTTCATCCTCCAAGGCTGTTACAATATTGTCAGATGATAGAGGAGTCCCAGGCAAAAGGTGGGAACTGGCAATGATTAAGACTATGGAAAAAACATGCGAAACTTTAGAAAACAGAATGAAAACAGAAAGAACCTAAGCGTGGAAAATTGGGGAAATGGATGTTACACGCCAGATCCACGAGTTTCAAGTGAAACTGAATGATCCATGTCTTCATGCATGCACACATAATTTCCCAGGAAACACCAAACAGCTGTCATGAGAAGGTAAAGGGTTTCCATTAGCTGTTAAAGCTTGAAAGGAAGTGCTTTAAAATACTGCCCCACCATTCATTTGTTAACTAATTACAGGAATTCACAGGTTATAACACAACTCCTCCCCAAAACCCGAGACCCCTGTTGGGATGCTAAACTTCCATGGAAATAGAAGAAATGCTTAGACCAAACAGAGAAGCCCCACTGCTTTGGAGTTTTGTTTTTGTTTTAATTGTGGACACCAAGGGCACACACACGATTCTTTGTCATGTGTAACAAGTATAATGGAATGTTTACTCCCCACTCTCTCATGCAGTATAACATGTTAATATAAATTTTAAACAATAATAAATACAAATTAATACAATAAACAGTGACTTTGCAAAGTTATGTGGCATAATTAAAGTAACAACAAAGTTGAGTCAAAATTTTAATGCTGAATGAACAAATAGAGGAGGCCCAAATCGACCTAGAATAAAATCTCTACCTATTACCTATATACTCTGAAATAAATAACAATAATGATACTACTACCAGCACTAGGTATAAGAATAATAGTAATTCATAATAATAATTTTCCCTAAAAACATAAGAGGCCCGGGATGCTTCAGAACCCACATAGAGAGAAAAACCACAGGCAGGCTAATAACACTAAGACTCAGTGGTGCATTTCTGAACTGCCGCCAAAAAAACGGATGTAAAAAAAGAAAGATTTTTTTCCATTTCTGCCTCCCCTACACTCCCCTCACCCCTTTACCCCCAACTCTGTCCTGACTAACACGAACATTGTCCGTGCTGACAAAGCCAGCATTACTAGTGTGTAGACCTGCCTGTCTGGACATTGTGCATGTGAAGAAGAGAGCAATGATGACCAGTAACCACAGCCATGTCTGCTACCTGACACTGAAGAATGATCTGAATGAAGACATGTAAGGAAACCCCATCTGACTAAACATATGCTCTCTAACTAACACACACACACACACACACACACACACACACACACACACACACTTTCATAACACATGTACAGTGTATATTTGTTTGAATCACTGTTGCCAGTGCAGGAATGTTGCCAACCATAGACATTTCCAGTGTAGTCCCAGCAAGACCCAGTGTGAGGCAGTATATAGTCAGGATCCATAAAACCCTATTGATTAGCTGCAGCCAGTGAAAGACCACTCTAACAAACAAACCAGCCCCCAGTAGAGAAGAACAAATCTGACACAGTAGGCAAAGGCGGAGTCATAGTTTCCAGGCAAGTGTATAGCCTGAACACACTCTACAGTCCAAGAACGTGCTGTTATTATCTAAATACAAGCCATAAAGTGAAACAAATAATTCCATAGGCGTAAACAGATGATATTTGCAGACTTTTTCCCTTGCAAGAGGTGTACACAGCCAGTCCCAATATGGCATGTTCCAAATCCAGTTTTTTTCACCTGATACCAGTCCAAGTATTTTTGTATTAAGTGTCTGTTTGTGCAGAGAATTATCCTGCATTTGTATTTTCCTAGAGTATAGTATAAGTATACAGGCGTCTAACTGAGGAAGGCTAGCCTCGTTCACCCCTGATGTTAACATTATTACTAACATTAGTTATTCCTAATACTTATTCGTTTCTTAAGACCTGAGTTTTGGTTTCATTCGACATTTGCTGATGAGTGAAAAAACTGCTTAATACCTAAGTACTGTATAAAATATATTCTTGATGTATTATCATAACCAAAACTTAGTGCTCAACACTGTGAATAACAATCAAAGCAACAAAAACAACAATGATCACTACTTCTTACAGAGAATGGTTAGTCAGTTTGAATTTTTCATTACTGTTTTATGTGCTTATGCTGTAAGGAGGACAGTGTTCGCACCTGTCAAAACAGAGCAAACTAAAGAAATCTTTTAACCGATCCAGCCAAACAAGGCAAGTGTGAAAGCACCTTAAATTCAGTGACACACTCCAAGCAGCCTGGACTATTTTTTAATGTCCATTCTATCCTCATTACACTACTATCATATTTGAATGCACTTGTCTTAATGAGAAACGTAGCTTCTTGTTTCTCTCAGCGAATGTGTGTCTTTAACAGCCAGTGCTGATAAGGAAATCCCTAATACTAATAAACCCTAATCCTTCACTCATTAAACAGCATAGTCGCACACATACCGCTGAGGTCAGGTCTGGTTTTCCAAGACAAGACCAGCGGTGAGTCAGAGAGCAGTCAGGGAGCAAGAGTGACCTAATGCCTGTCTGCCAAACTTCACTGACGTCAGATCATATCAGCTCCGCTAAAGCAAACATCACACACAGGGAGGCTACTTCCACATATCTGAGTAGCTGTATTTCTCTTTCTCACACTCTCACACCCACACACACTCACCTGCACCACAGTGACCTCGGTTTGTATGTGTGTGCAGGATAGAGAGAGAGAGAGAGAGAGAGAGAGACAGAGACTGAAAGAAAGTGAGAATACCTGCGAACCACAATCTTCAGAATCCTATAGGAGCCTTTGATGAGAATGAGAGCTTCCTGGCGAGAGCCATAGAGAGCAGAGCCATTGATGTTCACTAGTTCGTCTCCCACTTTCAGCTTCTTACACTGAGCTGCCTTCCCTCCTCCTTCTATCTGAGAGTGAGAGAGAGAGAGAGAGAGAGAGAGACAGAGAGAGACAGAGAAACAGAGAGAGAGTTTAAAGGTTAAATTCTACTCATTTTGTCTTTCAGCAGTCTTTGCTAAATGAGGTCAATCGTTACCCGCTGTATCACTCTGGGGACAGCTAGGTTAAACTCATAAAGCATAAGCAGCAGTATTACACACACACACACACACACAAAAGCACAGACACATACACACAGCGTCAGACATGTCGTTCCAGTCACATTTCCCTACATCCTTTATCCAAAGCAGGACAAAAGGGTTAAAGGTTGAATATACACGCCATACTGTAAACACATACAGTTCTCACAGTCACACACCCACGCTAAGATATGGCCAGTCTTAACAAGGCCTCATACATCTCAATAACATGGGCGCATAAATCTCACACAAATAAACAACAGTCCCGTCAAAATATAAATCACACACTCGGTCAGGCTCTACAGAGATCACCAACAGAAGCATTTAGGAGGACTAAAAACACGAGGCAGCACCCATTGTTTTCTTTCCAAACAGAATCGCGTGAGAAAAATTCAAAATTCAAAACTTTTTGCATAAGTTGCATACTGATAGTAAGACATCATTCAATCCCTGACTGCAGGGATCATTCAAAAGACTGCAGAATTGAAGAGGCAAAGAAATTCCCTCTAAAATTTATTTTTTTAAAAAAAGTGCTGCTATATGAACAAAAGTCCAATAACATTTGGTTTTAACAGCAGTGCTCCCTTTAACACAGCTGCACTACTGCAGTTCAAATATTTCTATATATCTAAAACATTAATGTAACCACATCAGATACGAAACCAAAGCTTTTTGCCACTGCAGGACATTTACATTTTTATCTAGTTTGTATAGAAAAACTCCAGAGTCCAGAGCATGGGGAGGCAGAACCATTATAAAGAACAGCTGCAAAGGAGGACCAACTCCATACGAAAGTCTATGTATCTGAATGCAGTGTCATTAAAGTCCCTGGTGGTGTAATGGACAGTTTGTCCATATAATACTGTCTGACTTTCAAACTGACTGTGAAACTGATTGGAAGGCGGTGTTCAGTAAATAATGTGTTATGGTGGTGATAACGTGTTCACGTACCCAGCCCTAATTTTAATAAAAAGGTTGATTGCTGTAACAACACAGGAACGTGGTCATAGTGAATTCCATAATATTACACAGATTCAGCAAAGCTTCACTGGGAAGGAGGACAGACAGGAGTGTTTCCACTTTGCCACATCTCTCAAGACTGTAGGATTTGACAACCTGAACCTGAAATGCCTTCATGATTTAGTACATCAACATAGATAAAGACCATTCTCAACATAATGCCTATTCTTGGTCTGTTGAATCACACTGCATCATACTGACCTCAATTCCATTCCAAAACCTTGCCTTTATCAATAACAAAACAGCCTACAACAATCCAATACATTGCTAGTGAAGCTCTCCTTGGTTTTACAGCACCAAAATGCTTTGTTATAGTGAAATAGATCGTATTGCCCTACCTGTACTTAACCACCTGTACTTCTTTGAGGATTTAAGCAAAAATTCTTAAAACTGTAAATGTTGGCAAAGATGCATCTTCCTGAAGACGAGTGCACTGGTCATTTCATGGTCATGAGGTTTACTATATCTTATTATATTTAGAAATGGCCTAATGCATCATGCAGTGATTCATTCAGTGAACCGCGTTTCAGTCTGACATCTACTTCCGTAAACCTCTATACCAGCGACAACAACAGCCTCTAATTGCATTGGAAAGGTTTCTAGAAATGTCTGCACGCCACATCCCTCTTATAATGTCACTGCTCTATTAGTCTTATCTGGGACTGAACACTAACACATAGCGAACACCAGGCTGTTCACTAAATCAATGCCTCACTTCACTGATAAGCGCTGGAGCTGCACCAAAACTCACAAGGTCAGCGGATAAAAAAGGATGCAGTTTGAGCTGGGACCCTTTAAAAATTGCATGGACCCCTACATTCTTTCAAATGTAAAGAAAGATTAGGTAAACATGGAGCAGTTCTGAATAATTGTCTGTGGGTGTTATTTGAGATGATTTAGGGTGTGTTCAAACTTTTTAGGTTTGGTTTGATTAAAGCGATTAAACTGGTTTCATCGCTCCGTTAGCGCGATTCGTTAGTGCAAGTGAGAAACTTGCCATGCGAATAATGGTGCAGACCCTGAGGAGGTCGGCCTCAAGCCACTTCAAACATACTCGGTTCATTTATAGTATGAACGCTACATGGACCAAAGGCACCTAAATGGAGCAAGACTAAATGAACCGCTATTTCCTTTCTGCATAAATTCTCTAGTACATGCAAGAGACACGTACAGGTGCTTGTCTTCATGAGCTCCCTCTGGGCCCCTTTAATTTTAAAAAGAGGCTCAGGCACATTCAGTGAGAAATGCCTGACACACACATTTGACCACATATATTGATTATTTTATCTGGTAATGCTTTTTCTCAGTTTTTGTTAAAAATGTAAGTCAGGACAGACTATATTACAGCTACTTTGTACTACTTTACATAATGCAAAATCAGAGCTTATTGCATTAAAATTGTCAGATAAAACAAGGTGCAAATAAAACCAACAGATAGAATAATGAACATGACGATTCAGATTTGATGTTAAAGGTTAGTGTAACTAAAATGCAACAATGTTTCATATCATGAGCCAAACAATGACAAGAAACACATCCTAACCATTTAAAATATACTGTAGCGCCTCAAATTCAATGTAGCAACATTTTATTGTTATTGTGATAAATGTCAACTTAAGTTTTTAAGAGCATATTGTGAATATTGTATGTACTAAAGAACATGGACCAACTACATGTTTAATTACAGAGAGAATACAATTAGCTTTGCTGAAAGAATTTAAATTGTAAAGAGGCAAAAAACGGTCATTGCACTTTTTGTACAAGAACTGTGATACTATACTTTTGCCTTATCGCTTCCTACTTGAGGCACTAGCCAATAAAGAGGACATTGACTCATGTCGATTGTGGGTGGAGGGGTTGAGGGGGTAAATGTGGTGCAAAATCCAACTCATTTAAAGATACTAAATGAAATCATTTAAACCCCCTGGTAATATTCCAGATCCTTAGGGTTTCTCAGACCCCACTTTGAGAATCATGTGTCACATAAGTAAGAATGACTAAGGCAGGAAGTGTGAGGCAGAGCACACTGTAAGGATTCAAGTGCCTAGAGTTGTTCTCTAAACAGACAGAACGTGAAGAGAGGTGGCCTAACTGAAGTCTGTCTCAAGTGGTCTATGTGTGTGTCTGTCAGCATTGCTGTGTCTCTCTGTGATCACTACCATATGCCTACAGCTCTCTCAGTTCATCCCTCAGTCCATTCTTCTTTTGTTCTATCTCAAAGGCTGTAAAATGGCAATGGCCAGTGGTGGTGAGCCAGAGGCATGTAAATACACACACACTTTAAAAGATGTCCATCTAGCAACAATAACATGCACAGACAGACAGGCATACACACACACACACACACACACACACACCCCCACACACACCCACACACCCGTGGTAATTGCGAGCCTCTCTGCAGTAGTGTAAATAAACACAGAAGTGTTGTTGAGGCTGTGGTTG
>JBBPDH010000011.1:10042859-10053672 GCA_037974565.1 Clupeocharax schoutedeni | reverse complement strand
TTTAGGCTATAAATGAGTGGGGCCAAGTAAAATATTTTATTTCAAATTATATATTACATTGTGCATTGTTTGAATGCGAATTAAACATATTCATAGTTTTGTAACAGATTCTTTTAATAATTTAATAAGTCCCGCCCCCCCCCCTTTTGGTTTTCGGTCCAAAAAAAAAAAAAATCCTTTCGGTGCATCACTAGTTCTAATCAGACAGATATTGTAGATTCCGTAATATTTATATATATTTAGATGTCTTATCTACAGGGCACTAAATCTTTTAATTACAATGAGACCTTCAAGCCTCTGGAAGATTTTGGACCAGGGAGTTGGTGCTTTCCACCACCATCAATAAAACCAAAAAATAACATTTTGGTAAAATGGTGTTCCAGTTCAACTTTAGATTTAATTATCCACTGCATACATTACTTTTCAACATGCAAACACTATGGTTTTACTATATGATATAGAGAGATGTAAAACACGCGTTATCATCATGCAAATTCCCTGAGTGTCTATTTCATCAAAAACCTTTTTAAATCAGGTAATCTTGACAGGCCTAAACAGGACGCGTTTCCGAAATGACAATGGTCAGAGCCATCGAGTTATGACCTTTAGGCCGGTGCTTGGACAGATTGATTCATCAGTGTCAGAGCAGACACGGCTGCACGGAGGAGGGAGGCTGCAGCGTGACGGCTCAATACAAAACCTGCCATCTTCCATTTCCCCGCTGTTTATGAATAGACCCATGGTGCGTCACTGGACGATACGATGTGTGAGGACTGACCTTGTAACCTTTGCTAACCTTGTTCAAACAAAGTGCCCCCTTATTCTCCTTTCGAGCCTTTATATGCGTCTCTGTGCTGACCCCCCCGGGAGGAGCACGCTGGACAGCTGAATGATCCTATGACTCACAGATTTGATGTAGGAAAACTTAAGCAAATTAAAACAACAGAGTTGGGAGAAAAAAAGAATAATAAAATATTGGAGATACATCTCAGTACTAATTTAACATACTTTTATTATTACTATTTGATGTAATATATTTTTATTTTGGTGCATACACCTACTCTAATAACATTCTTTCTAGTTCTTCTCTCATGTTACAGCAGAAACAAATTAAATGTGAAAGTTCAAGAGAGATTAATAGTGTGTTATATTCCAGCTGATTTGTATTGCATTTTAATTATATGGGAGAACAAAAGTGCAACTTGCTGCAGAATCCAATCATCATAATTGTTGTATCATTAAATGTTAGAAACGTTATACAATGTTATAAGAGTAGGTTTATACACCAAAATAAAAATGAGATTTTTTAAATTATAAAGTTATATTGAATGAATAAAAGATACTAAGATACACCATCAAATACAGTCATTTGAAACGCAGTCTCTGACACACCTAAAAACAACAGTAAGCGCCTGAATGTCTTGCTTATTAAGAATTAAGCTACACACTAATTCTACACCATATCCAAAAATCTCTGCCCAAAATCATTATGAGTATGGTCCCACCCGACGGGACGTGTAGAAACAGAAGCATGTGTTTTAGTGTGTGTAAGTATGTCTACGTGTGTGTGGGGAGGGGTGCTGTTAAAGCAATAAGACCCCCAATATCTCTCCCTCCATCAAAGCCCCTCCACCCAAGGCAAAGGCTGCAGGAGCCAAACTCACATTCCTATCAGATATCAGATTCTTCCCACACCCCATACCAGTTACAGACCAGCGCACCATGCAAACAAACATTGTTTCACCAAGTTCCTCTTCAATTCCATCAATTCAGTAGCACCAAAAGTAGCCATTACCTCATACTGCTGTGTCCCACACAGTAGTCAGACAGATAATGTCTCTGATCCAGCTCTGGGAAAATGTTCCAGAAAGAGAAGCTTGTCGTTACTGGATAAGAGAGAAAAAGAGGAAGTCATTCTATTCTTTACATAGGGCTGATAAATGGTGTTCTTGAACTGACAGTCAGTAGAGTGACCTAGAGCCAAGACTGAAAAGGGCCTCAGAGCAACATTTCCATCTTAAAAGTCCAAAGACTCTTCCTTCACCCCAAAACTATGGTGCTTGGGGAGAAAAAAGTTCCACTGGTCAATTAGAAAGTGGGGAGAAAAGTATGACTAGTGTGCCCTGTGGTCTATATAAACTCCACAGCAGAAAATGAGAAACGCAAGGGAATGCACAATGTTTCCATCCCAAACCCTGAGAGAATGTGTGTGTGTGTGTGTGTGTGTGTAGGGGGTGTGAATAAAAAAGTGTGAGTAGGGGGAGCACAAGACAGAGAAAAAGACAAAAAAAGAATGAAGGGGCAGCACAAGAGAGCAAGAGAGAAAGAGAAAATGAGAGACACAACAAGAAGTGAGAGACTGAGTGAGCAAGAGAGACAGAGAAAGAGCAAAGAGAATGAGAGCAAGAGAGAAAGAGTAAACAGGAGTGAGAAAGAAAGAGTAAGAGTGTGAGCAAGAGAGTGAAAAAGAAAGTGAGTGCATAAGAATCAGAAAGAAAGAGAAAGAGAGAGAGAAAAGAGGCAGAGAGAAAGAGCACAAACATAGTGGTAAAGGAACCAGCAGTGACCTTTTCCATAAATCTGCGTTTTTGGTATAAAACTATTAATTTGTCATATGGAATTAGTCTCATTTTCAGAGCCAACAGGTTTCGAGCTTTCTTTGGCAGTTTGTTTAGTGGTTTAGCATGAGTATGGAAATGCCAGCACCAATTTTTCCATCAGTGGGACATGCGCCCTGCTGTGCCACGCAACTGAACCCCCTCTTTGGACCTGTATGACATCAGTCTACATTCAATTCTGCATACAAACACCTCTTTTTTTTTGTCTCCCATTCAAACTTGTTCTCAGTGACACACTGTTCGCTGCAGAAAATGTTTAAAGAAGAAGGGCACAGTACATGCATGTTACATTGCCTTTTACGACAGGAGCCATTACTAAAGCAAACGTTCCACTTGACCACTTTCAGCTTCTATTTCATGCAGAACAGCCTCAGTCCTTCAGGTGTCGTTAGTAGGAGGCCTCTGTTCCACTGTGCTTAGTCATAGTGGCTGTTCTCACTATTGGCCTAGTTCTGTTATTCTCCAGGAGCCTAACCTTTAAGATCAGTGGGGGGGAAAGGATATATTTCTGTCATTTGATTCACTCATTGTTAATAAAATTCTTTAGTTATTGTTTCTTTTGTGCCAGAGAATATATTGCTTCTTCAAATTCTGCTCTGTGCTTTCATGCTTGCAAAGAAAGTTTAACAGTGCATCCGATAATAAAGGCAGCGTGGTCTTTCTTTTATATCATAGTGCTAATTCCAGATGCTGATCTATTTCACTCTGGCCAACATGGACGTGTGTTCAGCTACTTTGGCGGCAGAGTTTAAGACAAGTCTATGAATGTATTAGTGGTGAGACCTTAGTTTCAGAGCCAGAGTTAAAACAGTGAGCCAGTTTCATACCATGAGGCGTTCCTTCATTTACCCTGTTGTTGCGCCGTGCCTCTGACGGTAGCTAGAGATGGTAGATAGGAGAAATGCAGGCCGTGCCTTGCCTCTAAATTGGATGGAAAACACACGTTTGGACGTGTGATGGGCCAACAAGGTCACAACAGTATACGAACCACAACTCTCTGGGCACAATGGTGTATATGGAGATCACCAACATTCATAAAAGTGAACAAACACTCGACCCACCTACACATATTCACTGCATACAGGCATGTGTTTCAAGTTAACCATTTAGAATGCGTGGGTGTAGCAGATGGGGTTATCAGATTGGCCGTGAACCAACCTTCAGAATGATGGGTTTAAGCTCACTGAGAATAAACCAGTCTGCCACATGGCTCAATTAGGCACAACATCCCACATTCAGTCGCAGAAAACCCTAAGGGTCGTTTTAAATTAAATTTATGCTCCTTCGCCATTATTATGGGCATGACATAATGAAGGAGTCTTTAAAAGATGAACGAGTGGTCTCAATGAATGGAAATGGGAATAGTGAGTTAAGCAGATCATCCAGTAAATCCTGACTGCAAGCTCATATAAACCAATGATGTGAAAGTCCAGCAAGTATCTGATGGATGTCTTCATTATTCTAGTAGAAGGTCGGTTACTACTGTGGACTCGTCTTAGGTTCTGGGTGAGGCAGCACTGAGGCAGCTTGTGATATGATCAGAGGGGCATGACACATCAATGCAGTCTGGGGAAGAAAAAGAAAAGAAAAAAAACATTCCCCGCAAAGTCTGGACACATTTACACGGGTGTCTTATCTTCCAGTGTTTAGTCGAGGCTCGTCTTGAATTAATTCAGGCTTGTTAACAACACTTTGCTGTGGCAAGTCAGTCCAGAAGTATTATCTGAAACTAGGGGCCCTGAAGAACTAAAACACCACACAGGACGGTTTTAATGTTTAATTCTGCATTCTCGTGTTTCCTAATAGATCTACGCACTTTTGAATCGGCACATAGTATACAGACTGAGAATGAGTAGATTTCTTCTTAAACTTGTTTCTAACAAGCATCCCCCCGCCTATATCCTACCCCTCCCCCTCCACTCCACCCTTCCCCCCCTCTGCAGGTTCACGGGGTGAGTCTAGGAATGTGATCTCTAGGGCTCTTGCACCCCAAAACATCTAAATGCAAGAAAAACAAATCAACACTTTCTGTGGAACGCTGCAGGACTTAAATCCGCCAAAGGGAAATCAACTGCAATTCGCCAGCAGGCCCCTGCACCCAGACACGCAGGCCTCATTTATTAATGTGTAGAGGCCTTTGGGGGAGACGGAGTACATTAAGAATAGATAAGCAGAAGCTTACACTGTGTGTAAACACATCAAACACTCAAGCACTTTTCCAGTATTTGTTTAATAGCCACCTTTGCTAAATGAATAATACATTATATAAAAAAATAAGATATTTTATGGACCAACATGGCCTTTTTAACACTTAAACCACAAAAGGTCAACCTAAAAATAGCTGACTTACAATATTCAGCTCAAGAATAACACAGACTGGCCTCAGAAAAAAAACTGGGCAAAAACAAATCATAAAAAAAATGTGTTCCCATCATCCATCCCTAGAAACAATGCACAGGAACACTGTGATATCATGGGGACATTAAACATATTGATTTCATGACAAAAACACTGCAAAGCTATACTGATCCCAATGTCCTCAATAAGCATCAACTTTCTAGAGTTTTAATGCTTCAAACTGTTCCAGAATCGGAATAGGGAGTCAAATGGGGGCAATGTGCTGACTATATGTTTATGCAGTGTAGAAAAAACAAAGTATGAAGACATAGATATAAGGTTAGCATGAAGTGGAATGAAGAGATCTAGCTAAGTGAGACACACTCCATAACACAGCTAAGCCATGGTATACTGATCCTACAATACTCAACAACCACCAACTTTCTAATGTTGACCACAGGCTTCAAATTGCTCTAGAATAAGAAGTGGCAAGTCAAATGTGCCAGTGTGAACGGGGGCAGAGAATTTATAATAAAGTGAAAAGAAAAGAACACAGAAATCCCATAGATAAGCACACCTGTCCAGTGTTTGGGTTTGTTGGTGTTTGCTGGAGTCCTCTGGGCTGGAGTCCTCTAGGCTGTAAATGGTGGCCCTGCTCCCAGGGTTGAATTTGCCAGCTGCATTCCTCTGTGCAGCCAATTTCAGCTGCTGGTGAGGTGTTCATACAGTGAAAACTGCGTCAATTGCGATAGCTAAGATATCATGCTCCACAGAGCACGTCCTGAGGTGTGACCAGATACGAGAACTCTAACTGACCTGCAAGTGAGTACGACTTAGAGCCATCTACATAACATCTGGGGCATTTCTTTAATGCAAAATATAGTCACCAGTCCTCTTTGTCACTGTTATTTTACCTCTGGTCTGTTGCACTAGACCTGAACTGCCTGCTGAAAGTTTCCCTTGGTAACTGTTCATTCACAACAGCCTCCATGATTCTGCTGGTGTCAGAGAGCAAAATATAGTGGGAGAGAGGTATTATGTACCTCTAGTGAGGGGAATTGTGGAAGCAAAGTTTCTTCCATTTTTACTTTGAAAACAGCAAAAGAGGAGGCAGCACATGCTTTGAAGCTAAAGCACTACATTCCTAGAGGACTCTATTGGGGAACTAGTCAGATGCTGCAGCTTAGTCATGTGTCAGATTCTTGAGGAACCTGTCGATGTTCTTGAGTTTAAACATAACAGCCTTGTTGAAGCAGCTGCTGTATCCCTTGATATATGAAGCTTCACCTCTGCATTGGCCCCTGCTGTGATTTGGGCTGTGTCACTGAGTAAAATGGAAGGGGCATACATTTTTCCACAGTACTGTTCAATCCTTCCTTCTTAAAATGTGCTTTTGTGACTGTTATTTTTTCCTTTTGTCTTGTTTCTTTGCTCTATACATTTTTGTCAAGCTGGGACACATTCAGTTTTTGGTGGCAAGGTTGTTCCCTTTCGGGCATTGTAAAAAAAAAAAAAAAATTACACTTCTTCCTTTTTCCCCTGTCAGAACATCCCACTGAACTAAGCTGAGGTTTCCTGTGCCTGTTTTACTGGTGGGCTGATTATTCAGTAGCGTCATGGAATATGTTAGTGATCATGACATGTATGTATTTTATCTCTCCTAAATTTTGTATACATCTGCTCATCCAACATTTCTTAAACACTCAAGGCTTAGTCAAGACTATAAATTGCTAGTTTGACCCCCCCTTTGTTGTAGTAACACGAACAGTCCTGGCAAAGCTTTAGACATGGTGTTGGAACATTGCTGTGAGGATTTTTCCTTCCATGCATCATATGAATGGAACTCTCTCCCCATAGTTGCTGGAGACCCAAATCTGCCAACATAAAGATTCATTATATTACATGTTTTACATTTGTTTTATGGATTTAGTTTGTTTTGTAATTAGGCTTTTTTTCCTTCAGTGAGAAGCATCACTTCATAATTGCAGATGAGATTGTTTCATTGCAACATTATCTGCAAATTAAAATCTTACTAATGTGCAGTTAACCTCCCAAATGTGGTAGGAAGACACAGGAGGGTGCTTCTTTTATAAGGTTCCTCATGGAATAATGCCTGTATTTAACAGAGTGGGCAGAGTCTGAAGAACAGTATCAGACATCAGGGGAAGGAGTGATCCACAAGCTATCTGTAAAAATCTAAACATGAATGTGAAAATAAAATGGTCTAACAAAATCACAAATAAAACGGAAATATTACAAGCTATTTCCTAAACGGCACTGCAAACATTATTAGAACAAACTAGTCTGGTTGCCAATGGGTGACTAAGACCAATAAACATTAAAGGAAACGTATGCCAATTTTCCAAAATTCGTTATTCAGAGTGGTCCGATGTTTCATTCTACATGATGTCTGAATCATACGCACACAAACACACACACATACACATACAGATACAATGCTTACTCCTACCTATCGCAATTAGGATGCCTTTCAATATTTGCAGGCCCCCAATGTAGTTCTATCATTAAAAAAAGCTTGAAGTATGTAAATCTTGTTCAAGTTCCATGTACAATCACTTGTCCATTCATTCAGTCCACATATATAAACTAAGCAGCACAAACAGTTAGTTTTCAAATCCTAGTTGTTGTGAGGCCACGAAACCAAAACATTTACATTTATTTCCTTGTTCCATTCATGCTAAGGTTCTAATTACATTTTCAGTCTCTGGGATCTAGCAAGACAGGGAAGCCTATCAGAAATAAGGTCATTAACATCTATTAGTCTTAAAGGGGTAGCGACAAAAACAGCCCATTAATTCTAAAGGATGAAGAGGATGAACAAGGTCATGAATTGTGATGAATTACATTTTGGTTCAAAAAAACACACATTTCCTGGACAAATTAGAAGCAATATGTAGAATGTGGCCATTTTTAAAATGCCTCAGCCAATCTGTGTCTTTAATAGCTAAAGACTGGCCAAACATAATTAAGACTCTGACAGATTCATCAGGACACCAAGTAACACTCAAATCGAGTTGTGACTGGTTACCCTGTGAAAAAAACGCTGCTATTGATCAGAGGCTAATTTACATATTGCAGACACCAAAATTGTGTTAACTTGCGTGAGAACATTTCTACAGTATACCCCATCTCTCTCCCCCTCTTTCTCAAGAGATACATGCAGGGCCATTTCTGATCGTAAATAAAATGTCTGTTTGTTTTCCAGATATTGCGCCCCCTGGTACCTATTACCAGCACTATAAAGAAATCTGAGTAGGGCAAATCTTATTTCACATCAAACTACTCCGACTTGATGTAGATATTTTGGAAAAATAAGACGGAATCCCTCTACAACTTTTTTCGGACTGTTTAGGAAAGTTTAGTCGGACTGAAAAACACTGCGCAGCCCACTTCAACCGTCCACACAGAATGAGACACCCAGGCTGTTTTTTGAATGAAATTCTGCCCACGAGTTTCACGTGAATGTGAACGAGCCCGTGGGGAACTGAAGGAAAGACGCTCTGCTCCACTGCAGAAAGATATGGAAGACTTTAACATAAATTACAGGGAGAAAGTAACAAACGCAAAAAAAAAATATTTTAAGCATTTGTTGCTTTGAAAAATAGCTAAACCCAAAGGAGTCTGAAACCTAACACCAATCGGCATACACTTCTCTGCAAACTTTGGGCCAAAGCTCCTGAGTTACAATCTGCAGCTCCATATGTCATTACAGAAGAAACCAGCCGGGGCTTTGTGTAAAGACTGCAGGAAAACAAGGGAGACCCTACCGTTCCCTCTGCTCGCTCACACACACAAACACACACACACTTACTTTGGTTATGATGAGGGGCTCCCCATGCTCCAGTCCCCCTTTCAGAGTGAAGCCCCACGGAGCACCTCCACTCAGCTGAACGTGGATGTGGTTGAAGGACACGAGCTGCTCCACGGTCTCCATTCCGTGATGGTTTCACTCTCACGCTTCAGTCCTCCTTCACTTCTCCCGGGCCACGGAGTCCTCTCCCTCCATCACTCTCAAACTGCCCAGCATGAGGGGAGGGTCAGGCTGCTCTGGGTGAGTTTTCGCTCCCACCCGTTTTGCGGAACGCCCCGCCCCCTCGCGTTACTATTGGGTACTATTTCACACTCAGAATAGGTGGAACGTTTGTGAGACCGAACTTCTACCCAATAGTAGAGTAGGGGGCGGGGTTATGAATACGGGTGGAAAACAAAATAATGTGGTTAAAAACGAGCTTTTCTAAGTTCAGAAATTGCTTTACTCTTAAAAACGGACGCGAACGAGACACCGCGTAGATTCACTGTTATTGGCCGGTGTGGTGATGTCTCTGAAGAGGACGTTTCTACGCTGAGAAACTCGCATTCTCCATTGTCCGAGTGCCTTTCAGCCGTAGTAGTTCTTCCTACGCAAATTCCCAGGCTTCACCACTACAAGAGAGGTGGTCTCAGATCAGCCATGAAACAAAACCGTCTGGAAAAGGAGTGTTAAAATGTTGAAACTGGCTCATCATACAGAACATCTCTGCACTTTTGCTAAAACTGGCCACTGATGGTGAACAAGTCACAGGATTCTTATATAAACGGCATAATTTTTGCAACTCTTTGTTGCTGGAATACTGTACCTATCAAAATACTGTATTCTGTATAAGTTGTTTTGTTGCTCTTGTTTTGTATGCACTCCTTTGTCCTTTCTGTACTTGTGTTCTTGTGTTGCACCATGGTCCTGGAGGCACATAGTTTCGTTTCACTGTGCACGGTGTGTAAATGGATGAAATGACAATAAAACCTACTTGACTTGACTATTTAAGCAAACTGAATGCAGGGGTGTGCAACACTGAATAACAGCATGTATTATAATCTAGAACCAAACAGAATATATTCCTTTTTAAATTTTTTACATTTAGACATTATCAGCATAAAACACCCAGAGGACACATTGTGCCCCCTTGTTCAAATTACCAGTCCTATAAAGAGTCAGTCAAATCTGAGTTCACATCACACCACTCTCAGTGTAGATTTTGGAGAAACAGACAGACTTTCCCTTTAAATGACCATTTCCTGTGTTCCAGATGGTTTGATATCACCATCATGATATTATCAGTACTTCAGGAACACTGAATAACTGCATGTATTATAAACACATGTGTACTAATATTGTCAACTGCATTAAACATTGCAAAGTTCCCATTTGTGGGACTAATACGGGTTTATCTTATCTTAACTTATTGTCTTGTCTGGTTGTTTTGTTGCGCTCTCATTTGATTTCTGTTTCTGTTTTTGTGTTGCACCGTGGTGCTGGAGGCACGTTGTTTTGTCTCACTGTGTACTGTGTGTATATGGTTTAAATAATAATACATTTGATTGGATGTCATCTTATTAAGCACCTATTTTGTTCATTGAGTTTCATCACATATGTGTGTGTGTGTGTTGTGTTTATTGACTGAGCTCTGTTCCACCTAGCACAGCAGTGAATTTCAAGCTCTAAAAGGCACTGTTTTATTAGCAGGATGTTATAGTAACCCTTTAATCCCAGGGCTTTGCCCTTTAATCACAAGTTTTCAGTGATTATTCACAGAGACAGCCATGGTGAGTGACTCCTGAGAAGATCATCAGGGTCTCTCTCCTTTCTTTTGCAGACATTTAAACCACACACTGTGTACCTAAAGCCACCAGCATTGTGGATGACCCCACACACCCTCCTCTCCCTATTTCCGTCTGGTAGCATCCGGGCCTTCACCACCAGGATGGGGAACATTTTCTTCCCCCAGGCCATCAGACTCTTAAATCAGACCCGAATAACAAACTATACATCACACAGACATACACACACACACACACACACA
>JBBPDH010000011.1:10031782-10042759 GCA_037974565.1 Clupeocharax schoutedeni | reverse complement strand
ACACACACACACACACACACAGAATTGCACTGCTTCCGTTCTCTTAAACCCACTGCATACACAATGCTTAGACAAAGAAAAGATACTCCTAAACTGTAAACACGCTGTATTTATTACACTGTACATATTCTTATCCTGTTGCTGCTACATGCTATTTTTATTTGCAAATTATACTTTGCTTTCTCATCTTCTTTCAAACTTTGACTCTGCTGCTAGTATACATGGCATATTACTGTACTCTCACACTATTACTATTACTGCTCTTTTGACTGCGCTGTATATTGCAAATTATTTTACTCGAGCTCCTGCTCTTCTCCTGCTCTTTCTTTCTGTGTGGTCTTTGTTTTGTTCTTTTTTTTAATCTCATTGCACAGTTTACCGTGAATCTATGACTGAAATAACAATAAACTCCTACCCGACTTGACCTGCCTTTACCTGAACTTGTGACGTAGCACGCAGTAACATTTAGGTCGAGCAGGTTAATTGGCACTGGCTGCAAAAATGTCTGCCAGTGAAGCGGCGGTTGAGGTGTAATGTGTGGCCCAGACTCCACTCGCTGACTTTCTCGGACGATGGTAGCCTTCCTGGTGGCGCCACGAGCTGAACATGAGGGCTCCCGGCAGTCACACCTTCCTCAGACTCTGCGTGCTGTCCTGTTTGTTTTTGTTGTGGTCCACGTTCGCGCGCGCCACAGATAAGATGGCCTTCTCGCCCTCACGCCTCGGGGTGCCGAGCACCACGGAGCAGGGCCGGAGACACCGGCACAGCAAGCAGAGGAGCTCCGGCAGCGGCGGGCCCTCAGACAGACAGATGCAGGACCAGGGTCTGCAGTTTATGTGGAGTCTGTACAGGAAAGCGGCTGATGCGGACGGCAGCCCGAGACAACACAAACAGTTCGGCTCCAATACTGTCAGGCTGATCCGGGCCTCCTCCACCACAAAGCACTTTAAGTCCTCAGCAAACGGTAAAACATTTTTCTTCTCATACCTGCTGCTGTTCTTTGTGATCACCAGGCTGAGCAGGCCGCCTTCTGTTTCATTAGGAAACAGCATGGTTTCTATTCTATTCTGTTTGTAATTTCTGATTTCTATTCACTCAGATGTTGTGTTAAAGTGTGCACTGAATACTGACTTCATACAGCATTCAGTAGTGGAATATTTACACTAAAATATCATGCCTTCTTGGATTTCCGTAATAGAGAATTGGAAGGGTACTTGGTTAAATATTGTTATACTCAATTACTATTGACTCGAGATGAATTTCTGCCTGCAGACTGATGTATCATTGTACATCCATGTATTGTCAAGCTGCCACTTGTAGGAAGTGTCTGTGCAGAGATTGTTTTAACATCCTGCGAGACTACTTCTCTGATATTTACGAGTCATTGGAGTAGTAGTCTTTGTGATGGTATTGATCTTGATAGTTATTAAATGTGTGTCACTGAATGTTTTTTGAGGCAGACAAATTACCCGCCACCCAGAGAGTGACTCTCTCTCTTTCCTCCTTTCCTGGCTCAAACCTTGACCTGGCCAGACCTGCTGTACACTTACACCGTACACTACGAGCTTGAGAACCTCCCGCTCAACAAACTGCTGAGGGCGTCTTTCGTTCACCTGAAGTCACCTGTGGCTCCATACCCTGCTGTTACGTGTGAGGCTAGAGTGGCATCCTCGCAACCAGTCAGTGACACAGATGTTGTCGTTCTGGGCCCTCAGACATTGTGGACCGAATCTGATGTCACATCCCATGTGTCTCAGTTTAAAGGTGGCAAGTTGGTCTTCTTTGTTCAATACACGTGCTTGGAATCTCGCCGGGTTCGATCTGCTGTCGTAAGATGTAGGACCCTAAGAAAACGTCTCCCGCCACAAAACCACATAAGAGCACCCGCTTTGCTTCTCTTCCTGGAAGAAGAGAGACATCCTATGGAATGGACAAAGTACATCAAAGGCCTTTCTCATCCTGGGTCAAGGTTCCGTCGGTCCAAAGAATCTGGCAGCATCGTTTCTGACATCCCGAACTACAAACGAGGCAAGAACAGCGTGGCCAAGAACCATTGCAAGCTGCACTCGTTCCGCGTGACCTTCCGTGACCTGGGCTGGGACCACTGGATCATCGCACCCCATATGTACAACCCCCGCTACTGCATGGGCGACTGCCCGCATGTCCTACACTACGGCTACAACTCGCCCAACCACGCCATCGTACAAACCTTCATCAACGAGCTAGGAGTGGCCGACATCCCACTGCCTTCCTGCGTGCCACACAAATACAAACCCATCAGCGTGCTGATGATGGAGAAGAACGGGAGCATCGCCTACAAAGAGTACGAGGACATGGTGGCAGAATCCTGCACCTGTAGATGACTGTGGGCTTGTTACAGCACAAGGAACAAATGATCAATATAGACTTTACACACAGTCACCAGTTTTTAAGCCTAAGGAGAAATGAGTTATAGGCCACACAAACGGTGACTTACTTTTTGTTTTTTTAATTCAATTTTTTCTGTCTTGTATTTGTCTGTGGATTGTATTTATGGCCTGTCTGTCCTGTTTAAAATAAGGAATTCTGAAGTGATAGAATTTTGTATGCGTCTGGACTTGTTAGGTGTTGTGTTTGCACTTTACTTAACTCTATGGAAAAGTCCACTCAAAAAAAGTTAAAAAAAAAATTACAGGGGGGAAAAATTACAAAAATAATGTGTGTGTGTGTGTGTGTGTGTGAAAAGAACTTTGGTGCCTTTGCAGATTGCTTGTTGGACTTCAGAGTGATGCTGCTGCTGATACTGATGCTGCTATTGCGACCTCTTTTGGAAACCACGTGTTCTTGCACATTTTTCTTCCTGTTCAGAGGCGTTAGCCTCCAGAGGGAAGTGTTTTCATAGACATGTTTCTTGAAGAGAGCTTAAAAATGGTCGTACAATTAAAAGGATCGTTTTATAAATCTTCATAGGTGAAATAAAGCACATTTTGTAAAAAAAAAAAAAAAAGTCTGACTTATTTAACAAAAATTAAGAGTTTTAAAGCAGCGTCAAGTCTTTTACAGGTTTGTAGCACTAAGATGAGTACTTTTGCATGTATTCCTTCTGAACAGGTTGGAGTATGATTATTTTTCACACTTTCATGGAGTTTATTGTATCTAAATTTGATCTTCGATTTCCCCCTATTAATGTGCTGTTTTGTGGATGAACACAAGTTCTGTCCTGTCCTTTTTGTTAGCTTAAAAAAAACAAAAAACAAAAAACAAATGTGACCAGAACATTACCTGTTTTTGTCCACCAGGTGTAGCATATTGGCCATCTATATTGATTTTCTTGAATTACTGAATGTAAAAGTTTAGACAATTGCCATTGAAATTGATTAACTTTTAATTAATGTTTTCAGAGCTATGTGGACACATCTCCAGTATTTTCTGCCACGCTTGCATGGATCTTTCACACGATTAACACAAGGAAGATAGGATCTGAGCAAAAATCCTAATTGAGCACTGAGGCTGTTGATGTGAAGGCTGTCATACTGCAGAGTTGCCTAACGCAGAAGAGGTTAGGTTTCCATGCTAAAGGGCACAATGGCTGAATGAATCCTATGTTACACTCCAGACTGTCTAAATAAGAATTCCTTTCGGCTTTTAGAAATCAGTGCAGTTTAGGAGCCCGGTTTCTCATTTGTAGTCACATTCACCCTAATTGAAACTGCTTTGCCATTTTGATCAATTTGGTGTCCATTTTAACATGGCATTCTGAAAATTGTATACTTTATATCTGGCTTTATCTAAACTGATGTGGGCATCCTGTATGAAATAAAATATTAGAAGAGTGCCTTTAGCAACAATCTTGTCTGTTTTTTTTTTTGTTTGTTTGTTTTTTCCCAAAAACTATATTCAGTCAGTGTACTCTGCAGCCAGAGTCTTTTGGGCTAATTTAACTGCAAGTCCATTATAAGAACCACTACAAGTCCAGCAGTTAATTCTGAGAGACTGTACATGCTTGTATGCAGCATAAGATTCAAGCATGTCCTATCACTCGCGTTAGATCCATAATTATTTGCACCTTGGTAAAGAAACATGAAGGTCGTTACAGGTGGTTCATCTGCGCAATCTTTCACCCAAGTATAAGAAATAATATCTAACTGGAAGGAAAATTTAGTCCACGATAACAAATTCCCCATTAAAAAACAACCATATGTAAATCAGTGGCACCACTTTTATTATTTTGTGATGGCTCTGTGTGCCAGCATAACAGCAATGATTCTTCTACAGTGATGATTGATGAAATTGGTGAATAGAGTGTCCAATCTAAGACCCCTCAATTTTTCTAGACCTTTCAGGGTCCTTGGTTCTCTCTCTTGGACTCTCCACTTCAGCTCCCCCCCCAAAGCTTTTTAATGGGACACAGGTCAGGGACTGGGGTGGCCAGGTCAGAAGTTTGATTTTATTTATTTTTTAATTATCTCTGAACCGGTTTAGGTTCTATGGTTTTGATCGTTGTCCTCCTGGAAGATCTAACCTTGAGATTTTTTGTTGCGTCATGGTGTCTATAATGCCAGATGCCGTGCGTGCTAACAAGGTTCCCAGGGCCTTTGAAGGAAACTCGGCCTCAAAATGTCAGATCCTCTGCCATGTGTACCAGTATGGGTAAGGTTGTTTACTGCATACCTATCTTTTTATGCTAAACCTACCTTAGATATTTGTTGCTGTTCTGTTTTCTCACCAAAAAGTTCTAATGGTGTCTCGCTAGGTGCTTACTTTTTTAGCTAGAGTAAGGTATTCTTCATGCTTTCCAAATGGAAAATGGTATCAAACTATACTTTTGGTGACGTAAAAATGCTGCTGCCTTCTGCAAACTTCCAACATTGATTCTTCTATTGAAGGCTTTTTGAATTATAGGCACATTCTTTTTCCACAGTTCTCAATGGATCATCTACTAAGCTTATACTTGTCTATTTGAACATAGTTTTTCGCTGGCACTTTGTTTCTAGCTCTTGGTTTGTACAAATATTGCAAGAGAACCTGACCCATTTTTTTTTGTTGAGTGGCTCTTTGCACATGATTTCATGTAGAAAATCTGGACCTTGTTTCTCTGACAGTATGAGGCTGGCTCAGTAAGCTGTAAGATATTTCTCATGAATATGCTATCCTGGATAACTGATATCAGTCAAAATTTTTTGATGATACATATAGCCATATTGATTTTTAAAGAGCACCATTCTGTCCTATTTGATTGTTAAATTTACTGTTGATGACTACTGGACATTTCTGACCATTATTCATCAACGGTGAATTTGGCAGAATTGCACCATAATTGCATTTGACGTTTTACGCCATTGTAGAGTAGCATTCTAATCATTTGTTTCTGTGAAGCTTCTGCACAGCCCTTTCCTCTCCTTTGGCAGTCGTTCCAGTTCCCATTGGGACAGTTTACTTTGTCTGAAATCTGCTGAGTTCTTGCCAAAACTCACAAACACGCCAAACGGTGCCAGTGGTCCATGACCCTGTGGCATGAGGGGAAGACCATGAATCTTCTCGCTTAAGTGGGACATCTCCACTGAAGTGTTGAAATATCCTCTGAAGATGAGGACTGGGCTATGATGTGCCTCTCCTCTCTGAGGATTGGTGTAGTGTGGTTTTCTCCAGTCATGTTGTGAAGGATCCATATTCCTTGTAAGTTTAATATTGATTTCTTTAGAATTGCTAAACCTGATCTTGGAGTAGTCCTGCCCACACCTCTTATGGTTTTGGTTTCCCAGTTCTAACTAAAGAACCCATTGAATGCCTGCTCCTAATCTGCTAATTAAAAAGCCCTTCCTGAGATTGTTAGTGTCTGGGATGGAACTAGCCATTATTACACAGAGGCTGCAATACAATCTAGTTGGCATGCTTTGTTAAAATGCCATTAGATGGCATCTGATTCTTGAGCAAATTTAATGCCACTTTGACACTGGCATTGACTTTGACATCCATTTGACTGTATGCTGACATCAAAGCTAATTCACATTGTTCTTTGTAAAAGGTCTAGCTACACGGTGTGTGTATTTCCATGACTGACACAATGGTGTAAACAGAGTACCATGAATGTAACTACACCTGAAATTAAATGAAATTGTTTAAGGGAACATGTTTTGAGCCATTAAATGACAACACTAAAGAGCTGGACATGTACTGAAAACAGGGCTGTAATTCAGAGTGAGGTTCACAGAAAACAAGGGAGGTAAAGGGTTACTTCCCTTGTTTCTGTGAACCTCACTCTGAACTAAAGGCCTGTTTTCAGTACATGTCCAGCTCTTTAGTGTTATCAGGTACAGTGAATTCTGTGCATGTTTTAACTATAGAATTGAAACTGCTGAAGTGCACGTCATTAAAATGAAGTGCATCAAAATCCAAATCAGTTTTTTCTCCCCGCTTTCTTTTCTCATTTTGTCTAAAATTCTAACTTTTGGTCCACACCTTTGCTGCAAATGTTAAAAGTATTTTATCGTTAACAATTTACATATATTTTATGCAATGGAAATGTATTAGCTAGCTAATATTGATCGGATTGCAGTTGGAAGTACATTACCTTCAAAGTTAAACTGCTAAACTAACAGTCCTTCACTGCAGTCCTGGCTTGATTATGGGCCTGGGCTCTTTGGTATTATGCCTTGAAAACTGGATACACACAGGTTGGTGGATTGGGTGATGGTCTTTGCTTATAAAGAACCTTTTTTTTTTTGGTATTTAATGTAAAAGTGCTTTCTGTTTCTGCATTAAATATGAGAGGAAGTATGTCATCACAAATACTACCACAGTTACGTTATTTGTGATGCCACACTTCACATGTACTGTCGTAGTAGGGCTGCATGATTATGGCCAAAATAATAATTGCGATTATTTTTGATCAGTGTAGAAATCACGATTATTAAGCACAATTATTCATTATTAGGTAAGACACATTTTTATATCACTTTCTATTTTAATCAAACAGTAAGTGAACAAGGCTTTCAGTTCAAACAGAAAAGGCACATATCACACAATCAGCCAAAATCTTGATCGTGATTAAAATTCGATTAATTGTGCAGCCCTATGTCGTAGCCTGGGGGAAAAAAACTTTTGTTCTGTTCAACGTGTAATGAACTTCACAGCCAATCTTGTTTACCGAACTGTGTTATTTTCTTACCTGATGTAACTGGGTACACTCACTGCTGCAGTTTCTGCCTAGCTTCGGTTGTATTTCTGCTGTTTTTCTGTGTGCGGACTAATGAACTTAACTGCATCAAACTCAGCTGTTTAAAACTTCTTTTAAAAGTTCATGGGTGCCCTATGATATTAAGACTGATGAGGAGGTGAACAGGGCTACCAGACTTCACCTATATGTAGCAGCACCACTCTAGTTTCGTGTCTTGTCTATTCGTTTAACCCTTGGCCTGGTGATAAGCCTGCGATGTTCAGTCTTATCAACCCCTCAAGTTGTTCTTCCTCATCTCCCATTTCCCATAACCCTGACTGCATTCTCACCCTGAGCCCCAGAGGACTGCGCTTATCCCTGTCGCAAATATTAAGCAAACATGTGATGTCACCACTGGGTACAAAAAGGCCGAGAGAGAGGGAGGAGAAAACAAAGGGAGAGGGAGGTGAGGAAGAGACTGGCGGACTGGACGTCTCCACCCTGCTGACAGCAGAGCGTATAGGACTGAGGATAGCTAAATAGTGCTTGTGCAGTCACTGTCGCCTGAGTTGACAGAGTTCTGAGCAAGTTAAGCTGAAACCCATTCACCCAGCATGCGGGAGCAAAGAGACTTCAGGAGAAATGCAGTGGCCATGTGGTGCCTGGTGTTTATAGTGCTTGCCCAGCAGGTGAGTCTTACATGTCCTTGACCTTCAGTTCTAATGTTAAGGTGTGGTCACCTTGTCTTTTAATATGATAGAAAAAGACTAGTTTCCTAGACCCAGATTGCTCTATAGCCTAGGCTAAGCTAACTGGGGTTTGTTAATCTATTAGTTCCTGTGCCCCTGCTCAGAAAATCTTATTTTTGTTTGTTTCGGTTCAGGTGGGTTCCAGTCCTGTTCCAGGCCTGGACAGCAGTCCTGACTCTATGCAGGGGGCTCAGAGGTCGCTCAGGAGGTCAGCCCGCATGACACCCCTATGGAGGATCATGGGCACTAAACCCCATGGGGCTTACTGCCAGAATAACTATGAGTGTTCCACAGGCATATGCAGGTATATATGTTGTCAGCTGTCATCCTGGTATTTAATATTAATATTTTAATATTATTTTAATATTAAAGTGGATGCAAATGATTACAGTTTAGCAATTGGAGCTATTTTTTGTAATTGATGCCAAACACAGTCACTCCAAAAAAAACTCAATGTTCCTAATTGATTATTTTTTTGTGAATTGTATTTGCAAAAGCTGTTCTTTAAAGAGCTATCAATATTTTCTCCATTCTTTAAGCGGTTCTTCAATGGCCATTGCTCGAAAGAACCCTTTATTTATAGCACATTCATTCAAAGGCATTTTTAATGCTGTGTGGTCTAGTCCTGTTTGCTAAGGGCTGGCATGGCTGAAGGTTTTCAACCAATTGGCAGCACCCTTCATCCCACTTTTTTAAAATATGGTCTACATCTTTAAACAGTTGATAATGTAGACTCCTGCTTCATTGGAACGAAGGCCTGCAGCCAGACTGGCCTGTTGCAGATGAGACTAGGCACCCCTGCTTGAAGTGTATACTTTGTGTAACACAAGTGTTCCTTATTTTACTTACAGGGATGGGCACTGCTCCTTTAGCCAACCGATAAAGACCTAAGATTGGAAAAGGTTTCGGTTTCTTCAGCCCAAGTGAGGAAGACTGGCCTGCCTATGCACAACATCCTCTATTTACTCAGTGGAATCATTTAAGACGGGGCTTGATTCAGTCAGCACTGAAGGAAAATGTAACATGTAAGACAGTGTATTAGGTGGGCCAAGCAAAGTGTACCTTTGATGATGTTTGTGTCTGAATAGAGTGAAGCTTTATAGATGGGCATACTACTCTCATAAATAATTCATACATGTATCAGGTCATTATACCCATATAAACTCTCTCCAGTGTATCAACATGGACCTCATAGCCATCAGTTCAGTATATTTATATTATATTACGTAAGCTATTTAATTTCACGTTTTTCCTAACAGAGATCACATTTTATACATGAATTATACACGTTTCAGGTGGTGCTAGTGATGTTTGAAACCCTAGAACATGGCTGTTTTTGGAAAAGCGCTCAGTAATATTGGGTCATGCAACGTGTGGATGCTCGATTTGGCAGCATGTAAGTACAGACTTTGTAGTGTTTCAACCTGAGTGTCGTTGAACTACAGATTTTATGGGGCAGAAAAGGGAGAGAAAGCGTGAACGAAGGTGCAAAGGTACTCTGTCAACTATGTGAAGCTAATCCTATCCATTTACTCCTATTACTTCTGTTTTCTGTCTCTCTCTCGTCTGACTTTTTCAGGGATTTTAACTTCTTTAAGTAAACTTGTAGGCTTTGTAATACACATGCATTTTTATAGGCCACATATTCTATTTATTATATTCCTCATCTTGTTTTGTATGGTTTGGCTCGTCCTCATGGGTGGCTTCAAATATAAGTAACTATCTGATACTGTTACCTTAGTCAGGTATTTAGATACATCATTGACCATATATGTGTACTGTATGTGTCCTTTCTATATTGTTCCTGTTATGCATGTTGCATGCAAAGTTGAAGTGAATAAGTATTAAGTAAATAAAAGCACTTTTATATACCTTTTATGTATGTGTGAGATGTCTTCACTGAAGTTAAAGAAAACAACAGGAATGGGCAGGGAATAGACTGAGGAGCTCAACTAAGGTTTGTCTATTGGATCTCCAGCTTTGATCAAGTGAACGTGACGGTGGTGAATTGACTGATTTAGTTCCTTTTGTATGGATTACTGCAGTTTGTCGGTAGCATTCTGCGCTATAGTAAACAGGTCTTCTCATTCTTTAATGTATCTAAAAGGCCATCCGACCCTATATCAAAGCTCTGCATTTCAATTGTAGTTGAGGATGGGTTTTGGGAACTGGTACTACATGTGTACTGTTTCCTGGCTGGTCAATACAAGATCCTACACAAATGGTACTTCTATCTGTATTCATGAGGCATTAATGTATTCTAGATTGGATGATTGGGAGAGGTGGAAGCAACACTTTGCGCATCACCAGCAGACATTTGTAGTTTCTTCCTCATTATATATACAGGAAACTCAGGAGACAATTTGGATTTCACCAAAAATTTAATAAAATACATTTTATTTTCCCATTTCTTTAATGTGTGTAACATCCTTTTTGCACCAAATTAGAGAGTGGCATCAATAACACTATCAATAAGCATTAGCTTCTGTAAAAATAGCTAATGACTTAATATTTGTACACAATGGTTTGTGAAACGATGCAGTGTATAAATTTGGTTGCTCCGATTTGTTTTTAACAACAGTGGAGATGTATATGACAAGAACTAATGTACTATTCACTATACAAAAAAACAATGGAAAAAAAACAACAACAATGAACTACAGTGGGGCAAAAAAGTATTGTCAGCCACCAATTGGGCAAGTTCTCCCACTTAAAAAGAGAGAGGCCTGGAATTTTCACCATATGTAGAGACACAATGAAAAAAAATCCAGAAAATCACATTGATTTTTTGTAAGAATTTATTTACAAATTATGGTGGAAAATAAATATTCGGTCAATAACAAAAGTTCATCTCAAAACTTTGTTAAATACAATTTGTTGGGAATGACAGAGGTCAAACAATTTCTGTAAGTCTTCACAAGGTTTTCACACACTCTTGCTGGTATTTTGGCCCATTTCTCCGTGCAGATCTCCTCTAGAGCAGTGATGTTTTGGGGCTGTCGCTGGGCAACACCGACTTTCAACTCCCTCCAAAGGTTTTCTATGGGGTTGAGCTCTGGAGACTGGCTAGGCCACTCCAGGACCTTGAAATGC
>JBBPDH010000011.1:10003056-10017303 GCA_037974565.1 Clupeocharax schoutedeni | reverse complement strand
GAGGTTGAATTTCGTGCTGTTCACACTGTGTGCTGTGGTGTGTTCACGTATGACAAATGGTCACTTTCACTTCACTTAAAGTGCAGGGCTGGAGTATTCTGGAGTATCCTGGAGTTGGAATCAGGAATGGCCGTTTTGCCTCAGACAGCTGTTACTTTCAATTTCTGTTTTTTCTTGCTCTGTTACAGATAAGAAAGTTACTTGGCTTCTGTTCCAACTCTATGGTAGCTGGAACAGAATGCTCCAGCTACCCCCCCCCCCGTCTTTGCATCCCCTCACTTTATTTTGGTTAATGCACACTTTCTACTGACACATTTTCTACTGAATAATCCCATAATATGTCATTTTAATGTTAATAGATACAGAAAATGACTATATTCTTAATACAATGAAATTACAATAGCTCACCACAGTGGTATGAATCAACATGTTACATGAATAAACACAACCAGTAATACACCACAAACAACATTTAACAGCAGCCAAGGCGGGTAAGGGGCATGTAATGGTCCTAATTGTATTATAGTTTTTTGGGACACTTGTTGATGATGGGTGTGAAAGCAACTGGTCACACCTTTCCTCACCAAGTGTCTCAAACTGGTCCTGATCACATCAAAAGCAGTTTCGATTCAACTTCAGACAACCTCTAATTAGCATACAAGGAGAACGGGTCTACGGTGAATGGCATCATCATTACCTTACACATTGCACCTAACCGTGCCGGGGGCTCAGAGGGTCCTACGTGCAGAGGCTCTTTGTAGATTACAGCTCCGCTTTTAACACAATAATACCAACTATTCTCACCAGGAAACTGCTGGAGCTGGGCCTCGCCTCTCACCTCTGTACCTGGATTGTGGACTTTCTCTCCAACCGCCCCCAAGCTGTTGTGTTCCTATACTGATGTAAAATTCTGCAAATAGACTGACCAGCTGGTGGCTTGGTGGTTGGGGAGTTCCCCCTGATCAGAAAGTGGGGTCACTAGCATGGCTTCGAATCACAGGACTGCTAGTGGCACCACTGAGGTACACTTGAGCAAAGTACTGTCCCCACACACTGCCTCACATGATGAATGGGTTAAATGCAGAAAAAGAATTTCATATTGTGTGGTGAGTTTTTACATGACTATAAAGGGCACCTTTAAAGTCACCATAAGGATGACCCTCAATTTAGTCTTTATAATTACTCTTATAAACCATTTAATGTAAATCATTAATAATCACTATAGTCTATATTTGGCTCTTTAAAGTAGTGTCTATACTTTCACTGTACTTTTGCCACCAATGCTGATATGTGACCTCAAGACTTACAAGACATTCTTTTCACAAATATAAATGATAACACAAAGATAAAGTGGAACTGAGCACAAAGACACATCAATAAGAAAAAAGAAGGGAGGGAGCTGACGAGGCACTGTTTCTCCTTCTCATGAGACAGTCTAAGAGAGGGGTCAGGGCAGCTGTAACTGTGAGATAAGCGAGATGCAGTGAGAGTGCAATTACTGCCTTCAGCAAATACAGGACACACTCTGTCGCTCACACAATCTCTTGTGTACACAGACTCACAGTTTACCACAGTTAACAGGTAACACCGTCTGTATAGCGTCTGGAAATGGATTGAAGGTGTATTTTAACATAGCACAAATACATGAACTTTAACGTAAAAATCCCCTACAATTAAGTTTAAACTCATGTCTGACCGGTGCCTGTACAGTACAGTTCAAGCTCAGTATACTGAGTACAGTATACTCCCTCAGAAGCTTGTAAGGGGGAGGAAAAGTCCCTAAGGGTAAAAATGAGACAATGCCTTATTGCGTAAGATGGCCTTGAAGGCCAGGCTTGAAACAAAGTTTCTTTTTTCAGGTCAGACTGAAGGAGCCAAGAGGTTGGGGTAAAAAAAACAATCAGTGTGTTGTATTCGAAAAATGAGTGTTGAATTGTAGGCCTATAAGGGCTCTGGACAGAGGCCAGTGGATGCGTGAGCAAGCAGGCGCGAGAGCTAGAAGGCTGCTCCCACGGTCCACAGCTGTAATCTTTAAATAGAACAGTCTTTCTTTTTTTGGATGGCGTAAACAGTCCACAACATCAAATGTCTGCAATGGTTTAGGCTCCCAAAGTTAAATTATATAGTTTATTGATTTTCTAAATAAAACGACTTATTGCCAAATTAATGCACAGTTACTGTTTATTCATAACTCATTTATTCTGAGTTAAACAGGCTATTTTGATTGATGGCCCTTTAAGGCTGATGCATGTAAACTTGCTACTCTACTGCGCCTCATTCAGTGCGTCTGGAAGCTTCAGTGCGAATAGATGAGGCTAACCGGGCCTTAAGCCAAAATGACTGATTCATATAGTTCTTTTGTTTTAATGACTTTATACAAACTATGAAAATGGGCTGTGCTTTGTGGATTATATGGGCTAGGAATTCTTGAAACTTGATTTTTTTTTTTCAAAATGTAAGTAAATCTTGTTTTCCATGAAATGGGCCCTTAAAATGTATTTTATCAGTATCAACAAAACATTTAATTCAACTATAATATAACTATCCTTACACTACATGGACAACATATACAGCCCTCAGCAGGACATAAAGTGAGCCCAGGACGTTCTAGGATGGAACGTTAAAGAAATATCAACGTTTTTATTTTATATATATATAATCCAAGCTGTTCATTTATTGCACACCAACAAAACAAACATGAATAAAAATTCTTATAAATGGGAATTTTGCATGTGAGTGTGTTCTGTCTGCCTTGTTCTGTGTCCAAGTTCATCTTTCAGCTTTAATTCTAGTTGGTTTGGGAAAAAAAACCAATTTCATCTTTAGTGCTAGTTATGAACTTAAATGAAGAAACTGTCCATAGAAATACTGGCTCATGTACAAAATAAACACGCTGTCACACAGTGGCAGAGTAATCGCATGATATCATACAACACTAAAGGAAAAACAGCACCCCTCTAAAAGGCCTGAGTCAAATCCAGTTCCCTCCAGTTTTTATCATTTTTTTTCTCTAATGCCCTTCAGAGCAGGGTTTCGAGAGCTGGATCAGACAGGCTGGAGCAAGTCCACCCTAACTCCTGCTGAATATCTCTGCAAAGCCCAACTGAGCCATGAGAAAACAAACTTCTTTCTGTGGGGAAGTATGCTTATAGTGGGTAAATAGTGCATATGGAACTGTTTAATGGAGAATGCCTTGAAGTTATGGCACCATCCTGGGATAGAGAGAAAATTTAGGGCAAAGGGTGATCGAAAGAGAGAAGAGCGTGATCTGTAAGAGTGTGTGTGTGTGTGTGTGTGTGTGTGTGTGCGTGCGTGCGTGTGTGTGTGTGCTGAAATCACTACATTGTAATATGCTCTGTTCATGTGTATTCTCACTTATAAATATTACATTTTGTTGCTTGTTTTTTAAGCTTAAATGGGGATTTGGTAGATTCCTGTCAAATACTGCATCAAATCAGTATTTGACATCAAATCAAATACTGCATCAGAAATAAAGCATGCATGCAGCTTTACAATAGTGACTGTCTTTACAATAGTGGTAATGGGAACTAGGAGTAAATAACACAGCCATTTTATTTAATTTTATGTAAAAAAAAAAACGGTGAACCTACAAGTGTATTCAAAGATTTTAGATTTATTATGTGTATTCGTAAATGGTAACAGTTGTAAGATGAAAACGTAATGGTTAGAGTTTGTACATTATTGGCTTACAAATGATACTTTCATCATTTTTTTCACAAAATACATTCACTGCCACTGTGAATCTGTATGTTTCTCTATAGTAGGATTCTGTTTAAATGACTGCCCTGTTTGCCTGTGATTAAATCTAGTGAGAAGCTGCATGTTTCTCACTATGAAAGTTATTAGCTTTGTGGGGATTATAAATGAATGTAATAACTGAGACACAGGGAGACTGGGATTTAATAAGTTACATTCAGAAAATTGTTCTCCTTTATTGTGAAGCAGTGGGCCAGATCAAATATATTCAGAGGCTCGGCAGCCTTGCCAGCCTGCACAGCTTTTAATCAACTAACATTATCACCTCAGACTCAGGCTGACTCTGAGCTACAGTACTTTGAACTTTAACCACAGTTCTGTAGTATTTTATGACAGGCTTATTACATGGGGTAGGAGGTTACACTCATGTACATTCGTGAATAGGACACTCATGTTTACCGTACTGCTCCTATTTCAGTCATTTGCCGGGTTTAATGAGGACACACGTGCTTATTCATGCTTAAAATACCTAGCAGACATGAACAACCAACTGCAGGGATACAAGGGCCCCACTGAATCAATATCCAGCCAGTCTTCACAAATTTCACAGTAAAGTGAGCTGCACCCCCACCCCGAATGCTTGCTCAAGAAATTCCAATCCCTTCATGCGAACTCAAGCTCAGTGATGCAGAAAAAAAGCAAAACATAAAAAACTTGAGAGGATATGTTAAAAAAAAGTTGACATGCCTTCTTAAATACAGCTGCTTTGTCATTTTCATTATAGGAACAGAAGAACACTATATGGACAAAAGTACTAGGACACCTGACCATTACACCAGCAAAGATTTTAATTAGATTGGATTAAAATGCACAGACATTAATATGGAGTTGTGAGATCAGCACTGATGTTAAATGAGAAGGTCTGGCTCGTAATTTCTATTCCAGTTCATCCCAAAGGTGTTGGATGGGGCTGAGGCCAGGGCTTACATTTACGGCATTTATCAGACGCTTTTGTCCAAAGCGACTTCCATTCTCTAACTACAGGGACAGTCTCCCTGGAGCAACTTGGGGTTAAGGGTCTTGCTCAGGGACCCAGTGGTGGTGCTGAAGGTAGGACTCGACCCTGTGATCTCTTGGTTTGGGGGCAAGTATCCTACCCACTGAGCTACCTCCACCCCAGGGCTCTATGCGCGCCAGTCAAGTCAACTCATCCAACTATGTCTTTAGAAATGGACCTTCCCCAAACAATGTGTCCACAAAGTTGGAAGCTTGGAATTGTCCTAAATGTCTTGTTATGTTGATGCATTAAGATTGTGCTTCTCTGGAAGTAAGGGGTCTAGCTAATACCTGGAAAACAGCGTCCCAATACTTTTGTCCATATTGTGTATCTCAGTACCTCCCCCTGTTATCCACTGGGGCAGTGTGCGTTCTATTAGTCCTTCCAGCCAATAGGAAACGAGCAGAGGAGGGGAGTTTATAAGACTGGAGGACAGGCAGCAGTTACACAGAGATCTACGAAGAGGAAGAAGTCTATAGTGTCTGCTACAGGTAAACAGATTGAAAGAGTGTCTCTACGTTAACTTATGTATGTCCACTGCTAGATTCGTTGACACTGTTGACGAAGCCTGTTTGCTTCACAGTTCATATAAGCCGTTTCTTTTTGCTGTATTTCTATACTTACCGTGTTTTCCTTCTCGTTAGGGAGCACTGCTGTAGGTAACATCATGAGCAAAGAGGTGGAAATGAAGGAGGTCGAGCTCAATGAGCTGGACCAAGAGAAGCAGCCCATGACAGGAGAGACTCAGGAGAAAAACGGCTGTGTGAAGGTTAAGGTCCCGGAGGACGCCGAGGTGAAATTCACCGGCCTGTCCAAAGAAGAGCTCATGAGAGTGGCTGGGACCACGGGGTACGAGTCACTTCAGACCTAAAACCACAAAATACCCTAATTTTACTTTTTACAGTTGGTTAGCACTATCAACCAAAGTCTACTTTTCTCTTCTGAACGTCAAAATTATAGTGACCTTTCCAGTTCCAATAGCCTTAAACAACATCTGTGAGTCATCATAATTTTAGCAGCATGCTAGATCCACGTAGCTCAGCCATACTGTTGCTTAGGTACATTTACAAAAATATTCCTCTTAGTTACCCGTAAGAGCTGGGTAGTAATGTATGATTACTTAAGTAAAACCATGTTTTTTTTTTAGTATTGTCAAGGAATTGCTTTTTAATTTAATTTCGGTCTCTTATGCTGCTCATGGCGTCTGTACTGCTGTGAAACTACTTCCTCAATACACTTTGGAGCTTTAAGATGGCCGGAGACTAAAAATACGTAGTTTTTGTTGCTGATCGATGTTGGATGCACCAGGTTTTTTTCGGCAAGCTGGTTCTCATTTAACTCACTATTTCACTGCAGTAACAACACATACCGGTTTAGGCTACTTTACCAGCTGGAAATCCATGCTTTTTATATTTAATTTCATTCTTTCATGCTTGTACAAATGTACTGCTGTGTGACTAGGCTACTTTACATTGTCTTAAACTCTCACAATTTTAATGGGCTTTTTCTTCTGACTTTCAACACATCGATAGATGGGTACGGACTCGCTGGATCTTACTGGTTCTGTTTTGGCTGGGCTGGGTTGGCATGCTGGCTGGGGCCGTGGTGATCATTGTTCAGGCTCCAAGGTGCAAACCTATTCCTGAAATGCACTGGTGGAATGAGGGTCCTCTCTACCAGATAGCCGATGTGAGCGTCTTCCCAGGAGAAAATGGCTTTAAAGGTATGAGAATAATGTTCTGCATAGAATGGTCTTTTGTTTTGTAGCTTATTAGGTATACTTGAAACTTTAACAATATTTAGATTGTAAATTACACATTTTAAATACAAAAAGCAAGAACAGGCCAAGCTGGTGTATGGTCTGATTTAAAGCTGTCACAGTGGCATGCTTGCCAATAGTTGCTGACTGTCTTGTGACTCTCAGGTCAGAGATCACATGCCGAATCAGCCTTTCACATTGTGACTTGCCCTGTGCTAAATTATGATGGTCTGAAGAATTTTCGGTGTAAATTGTATGGAGAATATGGAGAAAAGTGGGTCACATGCGCACACACATGCTCAGTCACACAATAGTGGGCTTCAGTTTAGAGCCAGTAGCATGCACTGGGCTCTGTAGTCTTGACACAAGTGATTAATGACTTGGCAACTACCCAATGTCCTTAACCTTTGCTATTTATGAGCACGTGCTGATGTAGTCATGAAGATTGTGGTTAATGTTTAAAGACTCTCAGACACTGTGGCTTGGTGAAACAGATTGTACTGATTTTGCACTTGTTCTTTTTGTAGGCGTGGAGGAGAAGCTGGACATTTTGAACCAGCTTAAGGTGAAAGGACTGGTACTCGGCCCGATCCACAGTGTCCAGGCAGACCAGCCGAGTACCCTAGATTTGCAGACCATTAATCCTGTGATCGGTGATGAGAAAAGCCTAAACAGCCTCCTCGAAAGGGCCCACAAGAAGGGTGAGGGTCTTTAGTATCTAATAACGTATCATGACCTCTGTTAGAACTTCTCACTCCAGAGTAAACTGCTTCTGCCAAAAGTCAATATCTGTTTTCACAAATGTCTGTTACATGTGTTGTATGGTCCTGTGTCCAAACATTGGTGTCTTATTTAACAGCATTGGGATATTTTCTCTCTCTCTCTCTCTGTCTCTCTCTGTCTCAGGTATTTCCATAGTGCTGGATCTGACACCCAACTATGAAGGAGCTGCATCTTGGTTCAACAATGCTGCTGCTGTTGCTGAAAAATTTAAGGTAAGACATTATATTAGGGAAGCATTTCTAGAGTTTATGAAAACTAAGTGTCAAAATTACAGCCTTATCTGTAGAATAAGTGAACTATAATTGAAAACCCTTCTCTCTTGTTAGACTGCATGTGCCTACTGGCTTCATAAGGGAGTGGATGGCTTCCTTGTATCTGATCTTGGTCAGATTGCCGGTACCGCGGCCTGGACATCAATCCAGGCTGTTGTCCAAAACAATGCCACTGAAGGGATCAAGCAAACGTAGGTCAAATAAATGTTGTTATATAATTGTGAGACACCTTGTGGTTAGAGTGAAGATTTCAACAAAGCTTTTGAAGAGTGCTGCTGGTTCCCTCTGTTGGTAGCAGGGTCCAATGACATTATGAGAATTAACCGGCTCATGGACCTTCAATACATTTACGATCAAGTCCTTGGGTGTGGATTCAACCTCGTCTTAGATTAAAGTGCAGTGCCATTTCTGTTTCACCATTTGCCAGAACCTAGATAGAAAGTATAAGCTTGAAACTGGCAAACTGGCCCTTTTAATTAAAGCCCATCACCCACAACTCGCACTTTGTTCTCATAATTTACACTTTACATTTGCATTAGTTACCAGTCATTTCATAGTATTTGCTGAATAATAAATCTCAAGTTATAATCTTACATATTTGTTTAGTAGTATTGAGTAACAAATCTGAACTAAGTACAAGTGTAAGGCTTGTGAAGTTAACTGAAGATATATTTTTAATACAGAGAAATAATATCTCACTAATGTGTTTTTTTTCCTTAGGGCTCTGATGGGCTCGGTCACCAGTGTGAACGTGGATGATGTGTCTCTGCTCCTGAATAACTCCAGAGTTGATCTGTTGCTTACCGACCTGCCAGGTCTAAGTCAGTCTATGGTGGACCAGGCCCAGGCTATCAATAAGCTCTATTCTAGCCATCCCCAGACTAGCTTGGGCTGGAGCCTGAGTGGGCGCACGCTAGGCCCACTCGCCTCCAGAAACCCAGCTATGCCTATACGTCTCTATCACGTGCTGCTCCTCACCCTGCCAGGCACACCAATTTTCAGCATTGGGGATGAGATCGGACTGAAAGAAGGGGTGAGTTTGGCTGACTGGATAAATAAATGGTTACAAATCCATTTATGTCTATTACACACACACACACACACACACGTACATACAAACACAAATATATGTAGTGCAACCTTCTGCTAACCTTGTTTAAATGCTTATTTCTAGGAACCCCTGGATGCAGTCTGGGACTTGGAAAGCCCAGCTGAGGACAGCAATGAAACAGCAAAGGTGATTCTAAATATGTTCTTGTTATTTAGGTGCTTACACATGTGATGTACTGTTTACAGTTTTTAAAAAAATCACATACTAAAAGTTCTGCAAAGATCAGAATTTTATCCAAAACATAGTATAAATCAGACACTTGACAGACCCTTTTAATTTAATTTACATTTGAAAACTACCAATAAGTAGTTTTTTGTTTGTCAGAAAAAAAAACCTTACACAAAGTATAAGATCTTTGTCAGCATTTTATTTAACCACTCTTTAGTTTTGTGCACCCTGTTGCTGCTTTAACTTTTGCAACCTTAAAACCAGCCAGTCACAGCTGTTCCCAAAGGTGTTATTCACATCGCTACCCTACCAAGAGATCAACATTCACACAAGAAACGGCACAAACACACCTCATGCTGCCTCTGTTTCTTTCTCGTAGAGAAAGGTGATACTTCTGAAAAGCTTAGAGATAAAAATATGCCACTTGCACATGGAAGAAGTAGTAACAAGAAAAACAAGGGGGAAAAAGAAAACAGGGCTACCAATGACTGAGAAAGGCCTGGTAGACCACCAAAACTGTCATGATCAGATAAACAGCGCTAAAGCTTTCATCTCTCAGTGAGGAGAAAACAAGCTCCCCTCTTGCTTCAGATTTGGAAAAAGTCAGTTGTTTTTGTCCATCCTTAGCAGTCAACAAACTGTAATGGAGAAAATAGTACGTACAAAATTTGCTCTGCATTACCAAAACTAGACATTTCTAAGATTGGTGAGTGTAAATGTAATTGGGATTGGGATTACCTGGACCACGAGAAGCAGAACATGCAACAAACATCTAACATTAAACTTTAAAGATGAAACACTTCAGTGATGTTGCTACCTTGCAATTTTCTAATACACAGTGTAATATTGGGAGAACTACGATTTATATAACCGTGTATGCTGTGCTACAGATACAGTGATGCTTTCAGGTTTTGCTGCTGATGTTAGTGAAAGTAATACCTCGGCTTCTGCAGTGTTTTGCAGGTGTGATTCGTCATGTTACATGTGGTAAACTGCTTACAGATATTACTTAAGTGTCTGCTTATATGGGCTAAAGATCCCTGGTCCTACTCCTTTCTCAGTCGTATGCAGAGTTTTATAAAAGCTACATAGTTCTGTAGGAGGAATCTTCCGCCCAGACTGTGATTTCCGCAAGTAACTCTGAGAAGTATTATGAAGGCATGCCCATAAGCGCATAAACTTCTTTTATCTTTTATCACGAAACTAGCAGTCTTATTTGATTTTCCCTCTCTCAGGCTGTGCGAGCAGAACGCAGCGAAGTGCGGAGCTTCTTTAAGGCCCTCAGTGATTTGAGAGGGAAAGAAAGAGCTCTGCTTCATGGAGACTTCACCCCTCTCTACAGTTCTGCTTCCTCGATCGCATTCCTTCGCTTGTGGGATCAGAGTGAGCGCTTCATCACCGCTTTGAACCGGGGCGATGATCCCGTCACCATGACACTGGCCAATAGCGACTTGCCCACAAAGGCTCGTGTCCGTCTGAGCACGGATGCAGAGAAGTTTGCTGTAGACAGTATGGTGCCTTTAGAGAAACTGCAGTTAGGCCCCAAACAGGCTGTGTTACTGTCATACCCTTATGCAGGATAGGGACGTCATTAAAAAACACATAAAAGCCCTTGGTCACATCAAGACTTCAGGGCTTATAAGGCTAATGGTAAAGACCTCAGTGCTCCAGTTTAGTTCATAATTGTGGAAGTCTGTTATAGTAATGTTTCTTAGAATAGGCCCATTTCCTACTTTTTGAATTGCATTTTGATATTAGGAAATGTTTTAGGAGCACTGTCTGCAACACAAACTGTAAAGCAAAAGGTCACTAGATATTCCAGCTTTGTGTGTGTATTAATAGAAAAAAAATAAATAACAGTTCAATTACGGATGTGATGCCTCGTGTCAATAATTACGTCTATCTGTCTGTTTGCCTCGTTATCTCTCTCTCTTCCCTCTCTCCATGACAATGGTTTTTATTTCTGTCACTACAACTATATAAAACGCAAAAACGTATTGTGTTTTGGCTCTGTGCCATGTGCCGTTATTTCTCAGGGCAGGAAAAGGAAGACGACTGTACAGGTGTGTAAGTGTGTCATACACACTACAGTTCTGCTATATTAAACTCATTTACTTCCTCAGGTTCCAAGATAAGAGTATGGTTTTGTGTTTTTTTTGACAATTAACAGAAAGTGTTACAGTAGTTCACTGCAGCTCATAACACCGCACATGAATTAAAATATTGTTGGCACCATTGTGTATCATTTCTATTTTACATTTAGAAAAGATAAGAAAGCTGTTCTGCAGTTTTTATCATAATCCAAAATGATCATATTTCAGTCATTTCGACTGTATGGCAAAGATGCAGCCACAACACTGCAAGTACTTTAAATGGCGAGGCGTTACAGACAGCCAAACTTCTCTTAAGAAGTTTATCTGCTCACTTTATCTCTTTCTGTTTCCTTTCCATTTTATGGAGCTGTAGAGTGTTCTTTTTTTAGATTCCTCATTTTACCTGCTTTAAATCCAATTTGCGTTGTTTGCATGGCTAAACGACATATTTAAGGTACGCCCGTGTGTGTGTGTGAACTTGCCTTCACATTTGTTTGCACTTCCTTTCTCTGATAAAAAAAGAAAAAAATATAGTGTGGTTTGCAATGCTTCGGAAAACATGTTCTTATATTCAAATAAGTGGTAATGTAATCCGCTTTACTTCTGGCAGACCACTGACTGACAGTGACACCCCAGGTGTAAATTATTATTTAACACAATTCTCATTTGTGCTAATCAATGTTAGAAGCAAATCATTCAAATGTTGCGTGTGTTGAGTTAGTATTATTGATATTAATGGTGGATGGAATCACATTCATCTTAATTCTCAGGTCCTTAGAAGTGTAGGGGATTAATGAGACTATCCAGTGGAGTCTGACTGAAAAAACAATATGTAAAATAACAGTATGATTACATAATTATATCTAAATAAGCTGAATATAAAACATTATAATATCACCTAAAAATCATCGCCAAATTTAAGAAAATCACAATAAAGAACTTCATAAACGCCCTCACCTTAAATTCAATGAAGCCGATTTGGACAAACCATCATGGCCTGATATATATCATATAATACACACACGCACACACACACACACACACACACATATATATATATAAAACTTTTTTCTTCTTGTGGATTTTTTTGTCTCTTGTATTACCTGGTTGCTGGTTGAAGATCAAAACTTATGCACTTATCACTTGAACATTTATCAGCATAATATACTGTATAAATTCTACTCACAGCCTATTGTGTCCCACGTATCACTAGATTTATGTTGATATTCAGTGTTTAAAATCAGTCCCAAAGGACTGCTAATCTTAATTAAAAATTTGTAGATAATTGTTCATTTAAACCTTCATTTAAATCAATAAGCAGTGACTCAGTCTTAATGATTCCACCGACAATACCTGCCGGACTTGCTTATGAACATGTCCTTGAACATGTATTTTTCTGTGGCTAGAATTCTTTGTAGTATCCTTTTTTTCAAATTCATTAATCAATTGGGTCAGTGGTTCGGGTAAAAAAACAAAAAGCATACAGACGCCAGACAAACAGCTCATCGTTTACAGTACGTAAGCAGAACTGCACAGAAATCCTGGGTTTAAAAGAACTCCAAAGTACTCACCTTCAGAAGTTTTCAAAAGCTCAACTGAGCTTTTCACCTAGAACAACAATAAAATGTCATTTGACTGGAGGTGTGCACAATTTTGCATGTGGCTCTATGTTTTGTGTGTCTTTGTGTACACATACCATAACTATACGTACATACATACACACATATATACTTATATACATATAGACTTAAGGCACATTAGAAGATTACCCACAATTATTACTGTTCTTATGATGAATCTAGAGATGAAACAGATGACAATGTCTGATTTTGTAATGCTACTGTAAATCAGCCACAGTACACTGACTGTGTGTGTGTGTGTGTGTTGTGTATGTTCAAACTCTCAAAGGAGATGGTGATATTTGAAAGCACACCAGAGAGTGCGACAAGTTTCTGGTAAGACGTGGTGTTGCTCTCTTGTTATGACAATGTGTGGTTGCGGAACTGTGTGTATAACATGTTAAGGTGTGTGTGTGTGTGCGTGTATATATGTGCCTTTTCAGTGGGGATGGGTGTTTCACTTTGACTCGGGTCAGCATTTGACGGCAGTGAATAGGGTTTTTTTTTTGTTCGAGAAGAGGCCCTTTACCCAGAGACTAATCTAACAGTCAAATCTGTTTTCTCAGATTAAAGGTTTTAGACATAAATGTGAACATTTATGCTGTATGTGCAGTGCTACAGAGAACACACACACACACAGCCTTAATCAGGGCTGCTTAACACTTTTAAGAGGGTTTTTTTTTTTTTTTAGATTTCATTCCATTTAACTGTTCTTGTCTTTAGTTTCACCCTATACTAAAGCTCAACTCCCTTGCTCGCTCGCTTTCTTTCTCTCTCTCTCCCTCTCTCTTACGCCCCCTCTTGCCCTGACAATGTGAAACTGCTCTCGGAGCGATGCACAGTCATGCCCATCTTTCAGTTTTACTGGGTCAGCCCACTGACATTCACAACTCTTCAGTTAACCTTTGTTATCTTAAACTTGTGTCTTCATTATTATTAACTCATTAAGTAACCCAGGGGTAACATACTGCCTTTCAAACATTTGCTTCCAAAGCATTTTTCAGTCTTTTGTTCAGCTGTCGACACAAGCCTTAGTGCTGCCACAGAACAATATTAACACCGCATAATCGATTGCCATCTTACTCCGTGTTATTACTGTTATCACCCCCGGTGCGACAGTCACTCTGAAATCGATGCACCTGCCAGTTTTATACTGGAACAACCCCGGGAAACCAGGTCACCACTGCTGAACCCAATTATGTGAAATTGTTGTCAACCAATCTTTAAGACTACAGAAAGGCACATTATATCTATTGTCATTTCAAATTTCTACACAGAATAAAAGCTATGTTTGATAGATATAAGTAAAACCTGGGGGAAATGCAAATGTGTGAGAACAACTAAAATAAATCAAAAACTGAAAAAAAGCAAAAGACTAATGGAGGAGAAGGAAAAAGAAAGAAGGGTAAGGACAAGTGCTTTGTCAAACTGAGAGCTGCCTAGGTTAGCTCGGAGCGATACATGTTTTTATTCTCTGTAGTCTGTGGTGTGTTTTTTTCTTTTTTGTTTCCAGGATCCCAGTGACGAAGTCTTCAAGAGATCAGAGGAACCAAGAGAGACTGTCGTACCGAAGAGCTAACCATTACTGCCGCCTCCACAGTCTCTCTTGCTCTATACTCATATGTACATACAGACACACACATACATAAACACACACACACACACACA
>JBBPDH010000011.1:9951556-9966556 GCA_037974565.1 Clupeocharax schoutedeni | reverse complement strand
AGCTTCCCCCCCCCCCCCTCCGCCAACCCCCCATTTGTTTTGCACTTGCAGAAGCGGTTTCGTGGCACATGCTCGTCGTTTTGGTGATTTAAACGGCCAACATCTGGGATCGCGCTTAAGATCGGCGCAGAGCGCGCGCTCAAGAACCTGCAGCAAACGCATACACACGCACGCGCGTCCACTCTAGCGCGCGCAGACGCTCATCGCCGAGAGCCCGACATGCGCCCGCGCGGCGCGTCTGTGGCGCGCGCTAAGGGACCCGCGTCGGCGCGCTGAAGCCGTCATGCAGCGCCTCGTGCTCCGGAGACGCGGGCGCGCGCTGCGCTTCGCCTGCTCGGCCGTGGCCGTGGCGGCGCTCGCGCTGGCCGCGTGCAGCGCCCTGCTCACCGCGTGGACGTGGCGCCAGAGCAGAGAACTCAGCAGATCCGTGCAGAGCCTGAAAGAGAGACTGGAGCAGGTACACACACACGCACGCACGCACGTGCGCTCCCTATACATTCACAGAAAGGTCCAGCATTCAGGTGATGTCTTGTGCTTTATGGGAAACTGTCTCCAGAACAGTCCCGTGCAGAAATACATGTGTTGAGTGCCCCAAAAAAACTTTGCCTGAGAAAATGCAGTGGATAAATGAAATGCATGGAAAATCAGACTCTGTGTTAAGTATTATGGGGCAATGTGTGAGTTCATGTGAGTGAAGTGATATACACCATGAGGTGTTATGGTCCAATGTGCTGGGTATGGAGCAGTGTTGTTATTGTACAGCGTTGAGCTCGTAATGGAAGAAGGTGGTTCATTACGCTGGTGTAATATGACAGTGTGCATTATTGTGGGACGATGTGTGTGGTATTACTGAACAGTATGTAAGGTATTATGTGACATCTGGTAGATGATTTAGGGCACATATGCAAAGGCAGTGAAAGGAAAAGATTGCATGCGAAACTAGAGATTTGATAATAAATCTATATTGAATAAGCTGTCACATAATGGCTAAGAATAAAGGAGTTCATCTGATGCTGCAGAGTTTGTGTTAGAAATCTTCTAGTCCCTCATCAGCGGTCAACGTCTGGCCACAGGACATATTTGTCTTCGTATTTTTGGGTGGTTGACTGTTCTACTACTGTGTGTGATCCACTCTGTGCAGCACACACACACACACACACACACACAAACATTCCACCACCATGTCAGTGTCACTACTGTTCTGATAATGATCATCCCCCACATTATGCCTGCTCACTGGTGGTCCTGACCATTGATGAATGAAGAGACTAAACAAGAGTTGCAGAAAAGCTGATGGACTCTTTCTATCTGTAGTCTGTAACTGTGAACTATATAGTGCACCAGTATTGTAAGACTACTGATTTGGTGCTGATAAAATGAACAGTGAGTATAAAGGGTAGGTGTACAAGATAAAGCTGTGAATATATAGCACCAAACAGCCAACACATTAATATTGTCTATTGTCTGCCTTATATTGTATATGTATTCCTTATGAAGTTGAAACAGCTCTGACCTCTAAAGGTGGTATCTGGCACCAATATCTTGGCAGAAGCTCCTATGAGTTGCAATTTTGGGCCTCTATGGATTGGATTTGTTAATGTACCACAGATGCTTGATTACAATGAGAACTGAGGAAATTGGTGGCCAAGTCAAGACCCTTAACTCATTGTCATGTTCCTCAACCGCTGTTCCTCAATGAAATATGTTGCCATGAAGGGGTGTGCTTGGTCTCTAGCACTGTTTAGGTAGGTGGTACATGTAACATCCGCATAGATGCCAGGACCCAAGGTTTCTCATTAGGATCTTTCTTGATGATCATTGTGCAGAGCATCACACTCCCTGTGCCAGCCTGGCTTCTTCCCATAGTGTATCCTGGTGCCATCTCTTACCCAGGCAGGCAACTCACATACCCAGCCTTCCACATAATGTAAAAGAAAATGTCAATCATCAGACTACCATCTTCCATTGCTCAATAGTCCAGTTATTATGCCCATGTGCCCATTATAGCCACATTTGGCAATGGACAGGAGTCAGCATGGGCACCCTAATCAGTCTCAAACAGCAATACAGCCTCAAACACATCAAAGTGACAACTTTTTCAGCAATTTGTGCTCTTCTGCAAAATCAGAACAGAAGGGCTAACTTTTTCTCCCCATGGGTATCAGTGAGCCCTGGTCACCCGTAATCTACTTTTGCATTACTTTTGGCAGGTACTAACCACAGCATAACAAGAACACTCCACAAGCCCTGCTGTATTGGAGATGGTCTAACATGGTCTAGACACCAGAGTTTGGGTCTTATCAGAGTGGCTCTGATCTTTACATCTGCCCATTTACCTCCAATGCATCAACTTGCTGCCTAATACACCCATATGCGCCACTGTTTTTCACACCACCTGTCAGTGGTTGAAAAGTTGCGGCTGTTTGGTTTATGTGATATAAATGATTACTTTTAGCGGTCTGTTAGCTGTTACTCGTCCTCAGTTTCATGATCATAGTTGTTTTGAATGCAGCCCTCCCTATCGCTGCAGTCTCTTTGGGCACACACAAACACACACCATAATGTTGTTTTGATGGCCGTAGGGCAGCTGCGCAGTGCTGGGGGTCTTGTGGGTCGTTTTTACTGCTCTGTGCGCTCTGACTGATGGTTTATTTCATCTTGCGCTCTGTGCCAAGCCCGATGGCTGCGCTGCCAGCTGCGGTCCGTGTTTAGCGCAGTTTACTGGAAGTTACTGCGCTGTTTGGCGCACGGCTGTCGGCGGACGCCGAGTTTGAGAGAATCGGCTGTCGCGTCGCGCGGCTATAATTATGGCTGAGTTATGGCTGTGTGAGTGAGGCGAGATCGATGGGCAAGCGCTTAAAGGCGCGATGCCGTCAGTTCCAGCCCGACCTGTGTTGTGGTGCGCGGATAAAGCGCAGTTAATTGCACAGTGCGATGCGCAAGATGCGCTCACTCGCGCGCACGCCCACGCGCACCCAGACACGCATGCACATGCTGAATCAGCGAGCACGCACAGTAGACACATGACCTGCCCACTGCTTTTGTGCTATTCAGACTTTTAACCTGACCTCGTGTTAACTCTGGTAAAATAAACAAAGCTGCACACAGAATTCCATTTTTATATCAATACACTATAGCATTTCAACCACCCAAAGTGTGAACCACCCCTCAATAATTGGAGAAGGTACTGCCTTAATACTTCTTAATACTGTTAAGAAACACCCCCAAACTGCTATTGTTCTTTTTTTTTGGGGGGGGGGGGGCTCTGGGTCTTGATCCAGGGGTACAATACCCCCCAGTACCCCCTTTAATTCGAACCATGCAACCACCTGCCTAATATAGCATAGGTCCACCTGCACCCAAAACAAGTCTGACACGTCGAGGCACAGACTGCAAAAGACATCTAAATATGTGCTTTGGTATTTGGCACCAAGACATTACCAGCAGATATTTTCATTCCTGTGAGTCTGCGAGGTGGGACCTGCACGGATCGGACTAGTTTGTCCAGCACATCCCACTGGTGCTCAGTTACATTGGGATCTGGGGAACACCTTTGAACTCTTTGTCATGTTTCTCAAACTATTTCTGAACTATTTTTAATGTGTCAGGGTGTATTATCCTGCTGAAAGGGCCCCCTGTCTTTAAGAAATATGGTTACCATGAAGGGCTACTTGGCCTGCAATAATGTTTAGGTAGGTGATGTGTCATAGTAACATCCACATAAATGCCAGGAAGATTTCCCAGCACAACTTTGCCCAGATCATCCCACTGCCTTCGCCAGCTTGTCTTCTTCCCATAGTGCATCCTGGTGCCATTTCTTGCCTAAATGACCCCCCACATGCCCACTGTAGGAGTTTTACGTGGTATACAGGGGTCAGCATGGGCACTCTTGACCTTCTCTGGCAACACAGTTTCATATACAGCAAGATTTCTATCACAGGCATCAGCTTTTTCAGTAGTTTGTGCTACAGTTGCTCTTCTGTGGAATTGGACCATGTGGCCTTGACAGCCCATGACCCTGTCACTAGTTGGCCTATTTACTACTTTTTTTACCACTACTGTTCACACTCTGTGCTGTCAACTTACACATTACACTTTAAATATAATGAACACCCCGCATGACCTGCCAATTTGAGGATGCTCTGTCCCAGTCATCAAACTATCAGAATGTGGCCTGGGTTGCTCAGATGTTTTCTTGTTTTTCCATCAACCTCAAGAACTGAGTGTTCACTAAAATTTCCCACCCCTTGACTGCTGACATTGTAACAAGATAATCTTTGTTAGTCAGTCCCCCTGTCAGTGGTTTGATGTTGCGGCTCAATGTGTGTGTGTGTGTGTGTGTGTGGGTGTGTATACATACATATATTTGGCCAGAAATTGCATCAGGATGTTGCGTAATCTCTACATGCAGCAGGTTCCTAGCTCTAGGACTGCTCAGATTGCTGACAGAGCTCGTCTGGCTGCTCTTTATTTTTGCTAACGTTTTCCTTTTCTCGCTGTTTCTGCTCTCAGAGAGGGAGTTGAAACATTTCATGAATGTGAGGCATGCGGTAAGAATGTATAAGATGTGGCAAACAGTTTTGGCTTAAACCTTGGGGGGGAGGGTCTATTAACAGACATGACAGAGTGGGTGCCAAACTCTGGGGGGCTGTTTGTGTCTAGTGGAAAAATGTCTGTGGGTTTGATTATTTCACAGGCTTCAGCTAGTTTGTGGGTGACCACAAAAGACATCAATAAATATGAACTTACTCATCCTGTCTAACCCTCTGAAACCACATAGCGCAGATTAAAATCTCTCTCTCTCTCACCAGGTGAATATGCAACGTAAGGCTATTGTCCAGCTGTTCTTGGAAAAAAGAGAATTTCTTGAGGCCCAGCGAGTGAGGAGAGAAGGTACAGTGCAAATAAATTACATGTATGATGCCGTATTGGTGTTGTACACAAACCAATACAATTACATTGGGAAATGAACTAACACATTTCAAGAAATTAATGACTGGCGTGAATTTTGGACCCCAGGTATCACAACAGAGAGAGACACATATGGAAATAAAAAATATCACGCTCTGTGCCATTGTAGCAATGGTGGTCGAAGTGCAATGTAGTCATAAAAATGAAGATGAAAGGAAGAGGTCTTTGGAGCGATGCCACAGAAGACCTTCTTAGATTTCCTAAAGAAGCTTGTCATTAATGTTTTTAAGGGTCTCAGCTGAAGCCACTCAGCTAAAATATTTTAAGGGAACCAGCAAGTACAAGTCAGGTTTGTTCACAACAATTACAGGAACCAGACATCTGCAGATTTTAATGCCTATAAAAGCTACAGAAAGTTATTGCATGAAACAGTAATGAATAGTCACAACCACATGAGAGATTTGAAAACGTGGAATTTCAGTTGAAATATGTAATCAAACAAAGGTAACCAAACAAATGTACTAAATGGGGTTGTTTGTAGCAATGCTGTAGAAGAACCATTTTTGGTTCCCGAAGGAACCTTTCAATTGTGTGGCTTCTGAGGCCCTTAAAGAACCATGCATTACAAGACTCTTTAGGGAACCTAACTCAGTTTTCCTGTATCATCAGTACAAACAATCCTTTTTTAAGTCTTTATTTTTAAGACTATATTTCACGTTTGACCACCATCGTCAAAAGGTGCCTCAGATTGCCATCTCAGGCAACCAGAAAGGGACCATCTTTAGCCTTTGCGTGTGATATTTACAGAGACGAAGAAACTTTGGACAACATGGCAGCTTGGGTAAACCAATGGGCACATGTTTCTAAAAGCTGCAACAGGAAGCAGTAGGCAGCTCGCTAACTGACGGGAGAAATTGCAGGTTAGAGCTGGTTGGACGTACACCCAGCAAAACCAACTGGCACGAGGCTCGGTTGTTTTAGGGACATTGCAAACTAAGTGACCCTCTTGCTGAAGCCTGAAATAGTTTCAATTTGCTATTTTGTGTAATTACGAATGGCCTTTGATAGCTGTTGTAATTATGCGATAAGACATCTGGCCGGGTTGCCCAAGTGCGGAACATTACTTGTTGTGCTAACAGTGGAAAACAGACGTGCTGTAATAGTGGCCAAAAACGACTGACCAGAATAACACACATTTACAACGCAAGGTCTATTAGAGCATAATGAACAGACGAAGAGCTTCAACTGACACCTGACAGCCATTTGAAATAAGAGCCAAAATGCTTATCCGCAATCGTTCCTTGAGGCATCATCATTCTCCTGCCTATAAATAGCACCCTTTGGGGACAGTGGGGGGCTGAGAGTTCATCCAGCTCGCCAGCAATAACAGTGGCGTGAACCGCTTGTCGGGGCTCCCTTTGATGTTTACGGTTAGTGGTCTGAGCCGTATCAGATCATTTGCTGCACATTTTGATGGACTATTGGGAGTCCAGGCAGCTCCCATAAGCCCAGACGCTGGAGGAAAAAAACCTCCATTGGAGAGGGCCGAGAAAAAAAATCTCTCTTCGCCCATTTTTCAAGGTGGATTGTTTAATTTATTGCACTTACTTGAATAGTAGCCACGGCCGTTGCTCTCTCCCGTTTCACAGGAATCTTTACGGCCCCTTCAGGGTCACGAAAGAGCCACAGACCCCCTCTTCTAGCAGTCTCTCTCTTCTTTTGTTTTCCATTTTTTTCCCTTCTCACTGCTATTTTTTTTTTCAATTTGTTGACTGGAACCATCTGGCTGGGTGAAAATAAAAAAAATACTGTGCATGGCTGCGCGCTTGCCGAAAACAATGGCTGAAAGGTGTAGAAAAGAGGAAGGAAAGGAAATATTTGACCATCTGGACAGACAATCATGGTCTCAGCTGGTCTATGAATTATTCTAGATTAATTCATGATGTTTGAATCTGCACAAATGCTATAGCCCGTAAGTTACAGGCAAACAGAACATATTATTCTTATCTCTGTACCAGAATTCACTCCAGAAGTGTTTATTATTTATTCCAAAACATCTCCTTTTTATTCCTTTGGCAAGTGGGAACAGGCAGAGGGAAAAATGCAAATGGAAGAAAAGTGGCTTCTCACTTTGAAAGTAAGTTCTCTCTCTCTCTCTCTCTATATATATATAGTGTGTGTGTGTGTGTGTGTCTGTGTGTGTGTGTTTACACCATTGCTAAGTACTAAACCGAGCTTTATTTTCCAACAGTAACCAAAGACTCCCTGCAAAATGGTAAGTTATGACAAACAGGGTCAGTTGAAGTAGGACTGTGTCATGTTCACTCTTCAGTACTGTGTGTGTGTGTGTGTGTGTGTGTGTGTGTGTGTGTGTGTGTGTGTGTGTGTGTGTGTGTGTGTTACAGTAGGGAGTGAGGGAATCATTAAGGGTTGGACTGAACAGCAGCTGAATATGTCCCAAGCTGTGCATTATAACACAGACACCGGCACCTTCAGAGTGGTGCGGAGGGGCGTCTACTTCCTTTACTGTCAGGTAAGTGGAGGGAAACTGGTAATTTCTTCATTTTACCGGCAGACTGTGTGCATGGAAGAATCCAATGAAATTTTAACATTTTGAACTGTAGATTTATTATTTAGGCCATTAGATATTATATTAATTATTATACCATGACTACAATAGTCAATACTGTGAAATGTGAGTGGTATGTAGTAATGAGAGTGAGGAAGGGAAATGCGGACCTGCTGATTGGTCCTTGGAATGATGCCACAGAATGGCCACTTTTCCTTTCCAAACACTCTTTTGTTCTTTAGGGAACTGACGTTAGCTCATAACATTTTTAAAGATAATTTTCAGAAAAATAAAAATGTACAGAACATTTGGTGTCCAAAACATCTTTATTTCCGCACTGGAGCCACGCGAATGATTTAGCAAACAAGAAACGCAAGACTACGTCTGAATCCTTTGGGTGATAAAACTTTCATTATATTAGATTTGGAGCTCAAAGGCAGAGGTAAAAAGGGACATATTGAACACCGAACAATAAGCCCATTTAATAAAGAAAATGGCAAACGGTATGACAGAGTTTAGTGCAATTTCTGTTTTCGGTCTGCCGCCCATATTTTACTCTCTCCAGTTCTCTTACCTTCTGCTTCCTTTCTGCCGCAGGTGCACTTCAATGAGAATCAGAGTCAGTATGTGAAGCTTGAAGTGTCTGTCCCGAAAGGCCCCTCACTGCAGTGCATGGAGGGATACGGCACTACTCCAGCAGCCGGCTCGCACCAGTTCCACTTCCTGAAGCCCTGCCAGGTTTCTGGCCTGCTGCTCCTAGACAAGGGGGCCGAGCTGAAGGCGGTTACAGGGAGCTCCTTCAATCTGCAGGCCTCAGGCAGACATTACTTCGGCCTTTTCAAGGTTAACTAAAAGACATTCCAGCCTTACTGACTACACAACTTTTTGGAGGACTACAGTAGCCAAAAGTCACTGGTTCCAAGGACCACTGTTGTTGTTTATTTTGTTAAACCTGCATCTGTGTCTTCCCACCTGATGCCTTAGCTTTTGGTTGTTTCCGCTGGAGAAGAAGGTACTATCAGAGACCTGTTGGTGGTTTAAAAGAAGACTGCAAGTGCAAAGGTGGTATTCATTAAAAAAGCCAGGATTTCAGAGCATTCTGAACTGTTTGACCATTTTACAATGGATCTGTTTTGGATGCCCAACTTTGCCAACAATTGTAGCGTTTTTATTGTAGCATGCTAAAGACAATGCTCCACGAACGACTGCCTGAAAGTGTGGATTAGTCAGACAGAACACAGAGATGGCGGAGGAACCACTGGACATGGTAGTTTTGATCTCCGATTGTTTGGTTGGACCAAGCACTTGCCCTGAACCATGCGTGTCTACTATTGTTCAGCCTCGCAAAAAAAGAGGGTTTAGGTTTGTGGCAATTTTAATCAAATATGCACCAAATTATACTCGTTTCTTTATACTGACCTTCACAACCACTCCATTTAGCTTTAAGTCTGACATTGTGCTTTAAGTGTCTGGTATACTGTACTGTAAACGGTTTTGACTTCAGATTGTGAAAATACAGTACGGGTTGGCGGCTGATTTCATATTGCAGCTCTTTGTGTTTGTTGGTGGAGATTAATTGTCTAATGAAGTCAATATGCATTTGTCTTTTTTTGTACAATTCAGTTTTATACAAGTTTTTTTACGGTAAAGTTTTAGTTTTGTATACTGTCTTCGTTGCATTTAATCTTACTGATTAGCAGTGCGTGAAACAGCTAGTGTTTTACTGTGACCAAAAATATATCAGTGTCTCTTGGCCTTAGGTCTTCCATAAACATTGCCATTACTGTTAATTAAATCTGAAATGGAAACTTTGCAATTGTAAACACACTTTGTTGCAATTGGATTTCCTAATCATGCCTCTGCTTCCCTTTTGTATATCCTGCCCCCCCCAGCACCCCCCCCTTCCCCCAGCACCCCCCCCCTTCCCCCAGCACCCCTTGTTTCCCCCTACAGCCCCTCTCCATTTCCCCATGCTTCCAGCTCTCACTTCCTGTATCATTATCTTGGCCGAATAGTTGAAAACATTGGAGGAAAAACATGTGCTTGTTTGTCTCTCCATCCAGTCTTTCCCCCTTTTTACTAATTTTTTTTTCACATTTTGGGGTTGCTCCTTGCACACAATCCACTCTTGGCTTGCTGCAGGGGTTTCTGCTTTTCAGAAACGGCGTCCAAGATAAACTCGTCTGGGTTGAGGTGAAGTGTGGAATGGCTGCATGTGTGAGTGTAAATGGCCAGGACGAGCGCAAAGGCAGTTTAAAATTTCACGGCTCTTCCATGCTCTGAACTCATATCTCTGTACTGTTTTTCTGCTGTTCTGGAATTTGTTTGGACTTTAAGTGTTTGTTTGACCATGACAATATAAATGATCTTTAACTAGTCTGAAAACTGGTTGGTTAGGTTGAACTGTTACATAAAGCTTAAATGTTACATGTTAAATCAGTGCCAGCGATTTCACAATGGCCAACGTAGGAAGTATGTGAAATGAGAGAGGTGCCTGGTGATATGCTTTAACCTGATATTCAGTTTTACCCAATAAATAAGGTTATGAAACAGAAACGAGCCGTGATCAACCCCTTTTTCACAGTAACCATACAGTGCATTTTTCGGTTTGTCATGTTTTGAATTTGAAAATGGTACGATATTCAGTTTTAATAATAAATTGATTTGATTTACTATAAAAAATATCTGATGTATCAATTTCAATTTGACCAGTGAAATGGTCACTTATAGCAGAAAGTGATTAAAAGAACCTAAAATTTTGTTATTTATAGATGACCTTTAATGGCTGAGTAATAACAATACCATCTTCAACTCATCTGAAGTTTGAGTGTCTTTCCTAGTGACTAGTATGGGGTGGCGGTAGCTCTGTGGGTAGGATACTTGCCTCCGGACCAAGAGGTCACAGGTTCGAATCCTACCTCCAGCATACCACCACTGGGTCCCTGAGCAAGACCCTAAACCCCAATTTGCTCCAGGGAGACTGCCCCCTGTAGTTAGGGAATGGAAGTCGCTTTGGATGAAAGCATCTGCTAAATGCTGTAAATAGTATGAATCATCAATTTGTGGCCTTGCAGTCTAATTATACACGGCGAGGAACAATGACAAGAAAGACAAATCCAACTTTGCTTTCCAGTAAAAGCAACTATGTCTCCCTGCACTAAAATGAGGATGATCCTATATTGCTACTATTGATAACAGAGACAGTTTTACATAACGTTTTCATTTGAATCTTTATTACAAACAAAACAAAATGAAAAGAAAGATGTATTATTAACATGTTCCGTTCGTTGTCCACCCAGAGTCAAAGCACAACATAGCCACTGATTTGGAACTGGTTTAGAACTTACACAGTGACACATCATTAAATGGAAAAAAAAAACAAACAAACAAAACCTAACACAAAACTGTTGAAAAAAGGAAAACAAATGGAAAATAGAAATATAGAGTGGACAAAAAGTGCTTGATACAACACTTCAACTCTCCCAATTACTGTTGAGCACTGAAATGTAGCAATTTTTCTCAGTCTTCACATGGGAGGTATGCCAGGGAGTGGAGCAAATAAATTAATGTTTCAACTCATCAACTATTTGAGTTGAGGCCTAGCTAAAGACAGTATAAGAGCAAGCAAGTACAGAGTTTACATACTCTATTCCACTCTTTACAGTTGCTTTTAACCATTAAGGCGCTTATGTTATAATACTGTGCATTTCAGGAACCGAAGTGTCAACTCTGAGTCTTTCCAGAGATGATGGAGGAATTTAGCTTTCGGATTTCAGATATAATAGACATATACATTATAGTGTCAATGCATTTCAGGGTTACATAAGTGATCCACTTTGTATAGGTTATTTATTTGCAAGCCCCAAATCTACTGTAGATTGCAAGCTAGAAAGTTGATGTTAATCATTCCGAAGTTCGTTCAACCTCTTCGTTGGCTATTGTTACAATACGCCATATATAGAGAAACATCGTGGACTTATCTTTTAATTTTTTTTTTCTTATTTTCATTTGGTAGAAGCTTCGCAATCGTAACATTAAGGACAACATCAACAGCAACGTCAACAATAATTATAGTTGCTATAACGAGGATTAAAAACACAGAAAAAAACACAATGAATCAAGTTTAAATATGCAAACAATTCAGAAACTTTGTAAAAAGGAGAAGTAGAAATATGAAAAACATACAGGGAAGAAGTGCTGAGACTTAAGGAAACGGGCATTTTTTTGTTTCAATGAAAGGAGGGGATAGTACAGTGATGGCGTTGGGGGAGGAGAATTAGAAGAACAGGACTATATCGTACAGTCCTGTAGAGTATATAGCAACCATCATGAACTTGGCAGCGATAAATAACTATCAAACGTTTCAATTAATCACCTTGCCAGGCTTGAATCACTGCACCCTTAACCTCTGAATCTGACCAACCTATGTGCCAATAATGTAATTACATACGCTCAATGCTTGTTTCGTCCAAGACAAAGCTAAGTGCCAAAAACACTTTTCTATCCAACCAGGATATCACAATCAATACTGCATTTCCTTTCCTAACCCTTTAAGGCCGTTTAACAAAAGCTGAACTATTAACTGGGGTAGTTACAATAGCAAGATTTACAAAAGTCGGCATTCAGCTTACTAGTCGACACTTCTCCGCCGTAACCGTTAATGTACTGAACAGCAATTTCCTCCAGCCACACGCTCTGTTAAGTTAGTTAACAAACCATGGCCCACAGCTACGTGTACTGCAGCAATAAAAAAAAACAAAAATAACAAAAAAAGTCCTGCCGTTTGTTTGCGACATAAAATTAAAGAGTTGCGATGAAAGACTTGCTGAGACTGCACTATGGAACGATAGGCACAGCTTGATGCACGGATGTTTCCTTCCATTGAAGCGTGACAAGCATGCTGTTGAAATAAGGGGGATGATAATATGAAGCCTGGCAAATGCTTTTACACACACACACACATGCAGCTTCATCTCTGAGTCAGGGGGGAGGCAGGGTGCTAGTGAGGTTCTGGGGTTGAGTGTGTGGGGAGGGAGGTTGTGTGTATGCACAGATTGCTTTGACTAATCAGATTGTGAGCAGTTGTTTGAGGCAGATTCTGATGTGTATACAGACAGCAAGAGAGCAGGTCTACAACAAGGAGTGTGTGTCTGTGTCTGTGTGTAAGAGAGAGAAAGAGAGAAAAACAGAGAGAGAGAGAGACTTCTGTCTTGTTTACTGAGACTGTAACACTGGGTTTCATCAAAGCGCTACTATTATAGTAGCTAGATAGATTGCCAGTTAAAGGCGCGTATGCAAGTATGTGATGTGTGTTTGGAAGAACACTTTTTCCCCATTTGTTGTTCATTTGTCCCAATTCTATTTACTGCATATTCCCAGTTGCTGTTGGGGCGCCGGCAAATCTTTAACAAAGATTTAGATGTATCTGTGTGTGTGTGTGATTGTGTGTGTGAGTGCATGTGTGTCTTTGTGTGTGTGTACGGTTGGCCTCAGTCATCGATGCAGATCACTTCTCCAGTGCGTTGTTCTCTTCTTGCCATCAGAAGCTCCGCCTCTCTCTCTTTCTTAACTGACATTGGAGGCCCGTTGAGCACTGCAGGGAACACAAACACACACACACAGGAATCAGATACAGCAGCTTTTTATACTAAGATAAGACAGTTTAAAGCCTTTAAAGCATGGTATAATTCAATATTAATGATTATCGATTGTAACTCATTCAAACAAGGATAAACTCTTTTTCAAGTGTGAATTCTAAATATTCCGTCGATACACTTTATGCCAAGTAATAACTCGACCTCGAAATGTTAAGACCATTTTCATTGTGCTGACTCAGCCATCCTACTTACTCTAAGCCCTGGAAAGTAAGTCCTCGACATTTTTCCCTCATTCACCTCTTATTCACCTCTTCTTTCGTTAGCTTGCATCTCCCTTTTCTATTATCTCTCCTTTATACAGTCCATCTTTTCCCTTTCGTGCCCTTCATTCGTTTTCTCTTTCTTTGTCTCTACTCATTCCTTTCTTTCCATTTGCATTTTTGTTTTCCTGCGGTTCTTTATTATTCCTGTCTGTTACATTCTTTTTTGTTAACGTAGCACTTGTTTTCGAGATATATCTGACCAGAAGTGATTCATTATACGTTATCACCTGTTATTGCCACAGAAAAAAAAACACAGCCCAGTGGTGATCTAATTTTAATGTGAAGTTTCTCATACATTCAGGATATAACATTTCATGAAAATAATATAAAAAAATCCTATTGTGTCTTCAGCTACTAGTGGGTCACTGGATTGCTTATACATAATACACCCCCCCCATTCCCCACACACAGTAAATTACTACACAAAGTGTATCTATCGATCACGTGGCTCCTTAATCCTGTCAAACAGCAACCTGTCAGCAAGTGTCTTTACAGTTTTGTCTTTTTAAAAGAAATATATTTTAAAAGAATAAAAATATTCTACAAAGTTTCATAGTTAGACATACGGTAAGCATTTAGTGGCTATGACTGTGGTTGTAAGGTGAATGAGATACTTTGCTTTTCATGAAGTATTCTGTTCTATTTTATTCTACACTACAGAAAAAGGATAGTATAGCGTTCAGTACCTTTGGTTTTCGAAAAAGTTTCACAAAAAGTTCATTAACAGTTCAAATCTATCTACATTCAAACTAGTCATGGAAAAATAGTTCAGTAATTAATGAAGACCTGATTGATCAAAGGATGTCATGCATGTTAAATTTTTATCATTAAGCAGTGTCAGAGAGATGATAAAAACCTAAGACAATCACAGACTATGTTGATCTTGTTCCATAAAAACAGTTCTGCATATTTTCAATACATTAGCTATTCAGATTCGTATGCTGCTAGGCATTGTCTATTTCTGATTTTCATTTGAGTTGTTTATGTTTATGCTGTCCACATATTTAACACAGTCTTTCAAATCCAAAATGTAACTGAGGGTGTTTGTAGGCTCATAAACCTAAGGGTAAGTGGAATAAGCATTAAATGACATTGTATCACACTGGATATTTCTCAAACAGAGCAATACAACAGTAGACAAACTAAAGAGCACCACAAGGCAAACTTATTAACCTAGTATTGCCTTACCCATTTGAAATGTGACCTAGGTGACATTTCTGAAGTGTTGTGCAAAAACTTTAAAAACCATAACCACATCCACAATCTACAGTAGAAAAAGAAAGTAAAGTGAAAAGCTTATCAACCTCAAATCTGTTTCGGACCATTTCATAAACATAAAATGAAATGATCTAAACAACCCATACTACTTTGATGGGCAAAGAGACAAGGAGAAGATGGGAACAAACGAGTTCTCTATCACAACAAGGAAGACGAGAGCTAAAAACCCAACTTGTGACTTTTTGGGTCCTCAAAAGCCATGTTCTACATACAAGCCAAAGAAAATAACTCATATCGCACAATCAGATCTGAAGCAGCCATCTGCTTTCTGCTCTCACCCCCCCCTCCCCTCTCTCTCTCTCTCTCTCTCTCTCTCTCTCTC
>JBBPDH010000011.1:9938460-9950933 GCA_037974565.1 Clupeocharax schoutedeni | reverse complement strand
GAGAGAGAGAGAGAGAGAGAGAGAGATGTACAGAGAAAGATAGAGAGACGCGTGAGAGAGGGAGGGAGAGAGACACAGAGACAGAGAGAAAGAGATACAGAGAGACACAGAGACAGAGAGAGAGAGATACAGAGAGACACAGAGACAGAGAGAGAGAGATACAGAGAGACACAGAGAAAGAGAAAGAGAGACACATGCTCCGGAAAAGTCACGAATGTGTGAGAGAGAGAGAGGGGATCCGTGCACTCTAGAACAACAGAGAGAGACGCGTGCTCCGGAAAAGTCACGAATGAGAGAGAGCACACGTGAGAGAGAGATACAGAGAGAGAGAGGGTTGTTTGCCCTTTCATGCGAACTGAATTTCTTTCCGTTTTCATCACAGGCGCAGCTTTTAGTAACGCAAAGATATCGTCCGTTCTCACGAGGCCAGACGCATCTCGCGAGACAAATCTGATCTCGCAAGATCTCGTACCATGAGATCTCGTCACACTCCTAATAACCAATAATTAACAGCTTGTGCCTGAAAATGAAATCAATCAGGGTTTTTTTGTATTTTCAGATGTGGTTGATGTCATAATCCGTATATGAAGTGAGTGTAAGACAGGTTAAATCTTTAAAAATGACTTTTTTGCTAATCTTACAATTATAGCTAAGTAACTTACAAGACATCATCATATGTGATAACTATAAACTTTCAAGAAGACTGCCATTTTTTATGTAAACCTTTTACAGTATTTAGCAGACATGCTAATCCAAAGCCGTATCCACTAGTAGGTAAATGTAACGTGAGATTTGTCATAGGATACTAATTCATTAAGTAGCAGCATTCCTGCTGGGACGGTAAATCATATCTCAAATATTCCATGAGCAGAGCAGTGGTGTTATCCACTATGCTATTTTAGTGATGTGTACTTATCATCTCGTTTCAGTAAAGAGTAGATTAGCCTACCTTTAGGGACTACACATGCATAAGTACATGCATAAGCTAAAAATAGTGCACAAGATTATCGGTTGTAATTATCTGCTGTAATTCCAATATCAGGGTGATAATATCAATGACATTTATCCACTCGTCAATAAATGACAACCTCTGATACCCCTACTCTAGACCTAACTGAGGAAAAGAGCACATCTCAGATTCTACAGTACAAAATCAATATGAGGACTGAAATCCCAAGCAATGATGGAATTGGGGCAAGACAGTTTAAGCTAAGCATAGTTAGATACATGTCTAGAAAAAAGAGGTAATTATGCTTGCTGTCCCAGTGTCCGATTTTCTGTGAACTGAAGATAACTGCACAGCCAATTTTGTATTGCCCACTGTCAAGGTCATCAGTTCTAATTATATACTCTGTAATACAGTGTCTTAAATGGTCAGAATGGTTTTGCTTCTTCAAGCTGCAGAAGAAAAAAAATCCAATAGTTGCCATTGGCTGCTCTCCAGGTTTCAGTAGAGTTAGTTTTTTCTATTTATCCAGAGATGTGAAGAACTCATGATGAAATGCAGGGATAAAACACTAGAATTGCACTTTCCGTATATGTTGTATAAAAGCAAAATCAAAGACTGTCCATCTCATGCTTCAACTGGTGATTCCCAAAGCCTCTGATTGGGATGGGAAATGTTGAACCAACAAAACAAACTTGCAACGCGTCCTTGGAATTCCTTCATTTTGACACTGTGTAAGGTTTCCGTACTCCCTCTGTGTGTGAGCAAAGGAGGGGGGGCAAGGGATTCAGACAGTGAAGGAGAGAGAGAGAGATAGAGAGAGAAAGAGGGAAAGAGAGTGAAAGAGAGAGAGACATTTCCTCAGGAATTAGGGAGTAAAGGTCCTGGGCACTTAGACATGTGCACTCATTTTTTCTGCCAAGTGAAAGATGAATCCGCTGGGGCTTCTCTCAGAGCGAGAGATGAAAGGAAGAGGGGGGCAGAGGGAGTGAGAGAGAGGGGGGCTTTTGCAAGCCATCTCTCTGGCACAGTCCCCACAGCTCTTTTTTCAAAGAAGTACTTGGGCGATTTCCTCTTATGTCACTCTCACTCGACTCCTTTAATTCGATCACTCATTTCATTCGCTCCTTCTGTCTGTCTGTCCACCTCATGCCTGTTCGTATTACGCCTGAGGTCTTCATTGTCATTGTTTTGGCAATCAAGAAGGTTGTGTGGACTTTAAGTGGCTCTCGACTCCATCCTCTCTTCCTTTGCAATGCTTTCTGACAGCCCCTCTTCTGCTCCCTCTCTCCATTTCTCCATGTCCATTTATCAGTTATATAGCCCCCTCACCATAAGTTCAGTGACTTTAGTTCAGCACTTTCTATTACTGCTTTCCCTCCCCATTTTTTCTTTCACTCTCCATTTACCCTCACTTTTGCAAGTCAGTTTCCTTCTCTCTCTCTCTCTCTCTCTCTCTCTCTCTCTAAGCTTTTCTCCATGGCTCTTAGACAGTTAGGGTTTTTTGGGCCTCCCATTGCGTGGCAAATTCTCCACTGTGTTGCTGAGCCGGTATTTGACGATGATGCTGTGTACAGTTGATTTTGGCATGCGTAGCTCCTGCCCGATTGACCCTTCCGACTTGCCATCCTTCCACAGGTCCACCACGCGCTGGCGCTGCAGGACGTCGTGCTCCTTGGTCTTCAGGCAGGGTAGGGCTTCTGTGGGGGCAGAAAGGTGGCACACTGTAGACAGTGGAGGGGCAGCGAGCGGGCTAGCAGCAGCAGCAAGATCAGATCAGAATGAGTCGAACAATATCAGTCCTTTAATTATGCACAGACAAATGATCAGTAGACTCAAGGCAAGAGGGAGGCCTGGGGCCATTCAAAAATGAAAGGAAGAAAAGAAAGTTGAGTCATGGGATCCTCATATGAACAAAATTTCAATGTTCAATTTTTATCTCAGTCCATGAATGTAGTGATCCTTAGGATGTCCTTAGGATGTGATAATAATTTTGCACTTTTGACAAAAAATGTGCAAAGACGAGAGTTGCTTATTCTATTTCAAAGAAGAAAACTGTCTTTTCTGTAGAAGAAGGCTTAGCGCCCATTTAATTATGGAGGCAAACATGTCTAAAATCATTTCCTCTGTAAAGTTCATGACTCCAAAAAAAGGTCGGAGTTTAAGTGTCAGTGACATAGGAATGAAAAACAAAAAATCATTTGTTCTTCAACTTTAGGGAAAAACGACTGAGGTGAAACAGGGTCTAAATTTTCCTAACATGGCGTAGGTTAAAGAGTTCACGGTGTTCATTCTGTTCCTTTCCATCTCTCTCCATATGTCTCTAACTCTCTTCTTATCTCTCTCTTCAACTCTCACTCTTACTCCATCTCTCCCCTCTCCCCGCCACTTGTTTCTTTTGTATTTTTTGTTTAGTCTGGTGTGCTGTTTTCAGTCCCTCCTTGGCGAAGCTTATTTGGGTGGGGGGGGGTCACCACAGTCTTCTCAATTGGGGACCATAGGACTCAGGCTGGCCCCATGGGTGGCGTATTTTTAGCCCAGTCAAGGGTCAGAGCGTGCGGTGTCAGTGTGCAAAGCTCCATCTGCCTTTGTGTGCTCACCGTTAAGAAAACCAGCACATTTTCTGCCGTGTTGCTTTTTCTTTTTTTCCCCTCCTCTTAAAAATATCCCTGGCCTGAAGAGAAAAAATGTTCCCTCGGCTAAGCGATTCCTGGCACGGCTAGGGCAGTGGATCAGCGTAATGACATTTTCAGAAAAAGCTCCGTTGCACCAAAAAACGGGGCTACTATGTCTCCCACAGACGCCTTGGCTGAATGATGGGTATAGAAATACTCAATCAACAGTGCGCAGGAACACATGGGCTCCCTTAGGGTGAAAGTCTGCTCTGGTCACGTTTTAGAACAAATAAAAATACACACAGTCAGCCATTATTGTCTTGTGTGTACCTTGCATTTGTTTATGCTGGTGCAAAATTAATTTCGAAGCAATAAACACAGTTTACTGGCAGAGCTAGAGTAGACTTTTTTTGGACCAGAGGAAAAGGGAGAATTATTTAGCCAAAGTTTCTCAGAGGCATTTCAAATTAAAATGCAACTGCTTCAGTCAAAACTGTAACAAGAGTCACATTTTGCAGAATAATTCACAGTTGAAGTATTTGGCTCATGTCACAAGGTTTTGTAACAATTGGCAGAATGACATGCTATTGTTTATAGAGTTTCTGCTTTTTACGTGTAGCCAAACTCAAGGTCCTCTCCACTCCATTTCACACATGCATTCTGAGCTATTTGTTGGAGTATGTTGGAAAGTAGCCTAGTGTCCATGCAGATACACTAATGTGCCACTCCTGGCTCACAGATCTCCCCTTCTATTTGATGTGAAGTGGCCCCTTATAGTCATGTGTGAACACACCACAGCATACAGTGTGAACAATGTGAAATTCTTTTTCTCTATTTAACCCATTCACCAAGTGAAGTAGTTGCTGCCACCAACAAGGGGCATCCAGGGAGCAGTGTGTGGGCCCAGCACCTTGCTGAACTCCCTAACCTCTAGGCCACCAGCTGCCCCCATGTTACCATGTTACTACAAACACTGACTGCGATTTAGTCCACTATTTACCTTCTGCACAAATCTTTAGGCAGGGAGCCAAGTGTGGATTTTTATAAACGTCTTTCTATAAAATGATGAAAACAAGTAGTCTTAAGTCTACTTATGCATACATAAAGACTGTTTTGTAATATACAGCAATATTCAGGATAACAAGCTTTGATTTAGCACTGGTTTAATAGCAAAACATCAACTAACCTTCACTACATCTGTAAAAAGTTTGCATGAGAGAAAGTTGCATACAATGCACAGAAATACTAAGAAAGAGTCAACACTACTATCTGCAATTCATTTGGCAATATTCTGAAACAACTGGCCTTAGCAATGGATTAGAATGTAAGTATACTGCTGCAGGATGTATAAAAAACATTCTTATCTTGCCAAGAATATTTATAACTACAGATGGTACTCTATCAATTTTTCTGGAAAAAAAGCCATTTCCCCTTGTTCATGCAGTCAAGAACCACGAAAGCTGCTATAAACAAGAGTGTATGCTGCATGTAACCAGTACAGCCTGTCAGAAGTCACAACAAGATGATGTAAGAATGTTTCTGCTAGCTAGTTGCCTAATGAACATCTCAGAGAAACCATCCAAAGTAGTGCATTTCACAAAAAGTAAGTTCAGTAATGCAGATCTTTTCCCTTTAATTCAAACACCTGGATAATAATTACTGCTTTTCTGAAGCCATATATTTTCAGAACACTCCACAGCCCTAAAGGCACAAACCCAGCAAAATGTTTTACATAATGTTTTCCTTTAAATAATTTTCAGCTTTCAATGATCTAACCCACATCCTCTTGACACATTCATTGAAATATTACAGGAAGTCTTTTGAAAGGTGTGGTTTTGATTAGTTACAGTAAACCTCATTTCCATCACCCTGCATACCTTCACACTCGTAATTTCTAACAATCAGCAAATCAAAAACAAAAAGGAATTATGTGACACATGCAAAGTTCTTTCCCAAAGCTTTCATGATTAAAGCTTACTAATGGTTCCATTATTGACAAAAATTTAGGACCGTATCTTTGAAAAGGAGCAGGAGGCACTTCTTCTGTTACTAATTATTGTTACTGATAAGTCAAAGTTGCAACTCTACATTTTTACAAGTAAGGTTTTGTATTCTTTGCTGAACTCTAGCCTGGAAGGTTAAAATAATCATGTGAAACCATTGGTGTGTCTTTCATCATGGTTTTGGAGAAGCCCTTTGTATGAATGGAACAGCAGAACTCACCTGATATGAATGACCCCGGAGGCATCTGGCTATAGTTGGCCCCGGCCAGGGCCATGCCGCCCGGGGGTGCTGGTGTGAAAGGGGGGCCGTAGTTCTGTGGGGTAGCATAAGGTCCTGGGGGAATAGGCTGGAGGGAAGGAAAACCATATCTTAGTATCCCCTAAAGAAATCACTTAAAACACAATCTCTCACTCCTTCTTGTCCACTTGTAATTATTATCTCTTGTGTGGCTCGAAACATATGAAAACGTTGCAGCTGATACAGATTTTAAAGTGTTAAAATGTCAGTTATTATAAAATATCAGCCAATATTATTTAATATGACCCAAATTAAACATACCCCAATTGTTTATGTTAAACAGTGATTCACAGATTGATGACTGTCAACGATGAATAGTCAAATATAAATATTTTTATAAGAAGTTTGTTTTTGTGTTACCATTTTAACTAGGGCTGGGCAATTTGGCCTAAAATCAAAATCTCAATTAATTGAACATTTTAACTCGATCACAATTAATGGACAATTATTTTATTTATTTACTTATTTTTTTAGTTCACTGACAAGTTTTGTACAGTAAATATGCTCACACATTACAAGTGAGAGATTTTTGAATGAAGGGTGCATTACTAATGGAAGGAAACACACTATCTCCTATCTATATTTTTAAAGGGAAAGTAATCGAAATAATCGCCCTGGAAAAATGTGATGATAGGTTCTGAAGGTCAATTTTGATTACTTTTCGATTAATCGCCCAGCCCTAATTTTAACATCAGGTTAAATTTGGTGAGGGATGATTTTCAGTATAGGAGTCTCTAAAAATTTACAAATAATCATTGCTTTTAGAGTGGAATTTTTGCCAGTATATAAACATTTGCATATATATTTAGAATAAGCAATATGTTTATGCAATTTAGTTGTTGTGAAAGTTAGAACGCCAGCTTTAATTGTGCATTTACCGGTGGTGTGTGTGTCTCATTGCCCTTGTTGGCTAGTCTGCTGAGAATGCTTCTCTCTGACATCTGCAAACGTGCTGCGATGGGTGGGACTCTGGAGAGTGTGGCCGGAAGCCGCGTCACATCTGCCTTCATATCGCTGAGCAGCTCCTCCAGTTGGTTGAGAACTGTAATTAAACCATGCCAACTGTGAAAACACACTAAACAAAAGACATTCATGTATAATTTTGCCTTCACTAAAATGAGAAATTAATAGTTTATTGCTGAATTTCCTGAGGTCCATTTATGGTATTCAGTTAGATTCTGTATTCGGATAGGACCTACCTGCAAATGACTTTTAAATAATTTTTTTCCAACCTGTCTTTTTATTCACAGGCATAATTTATATACTGCATTAAATTGTTTTATGTATTTAAAAACAGTTTTTCCATTATATGGGCCCTTTGAATAAGCTCTTTTCTATAAAGAAGATTAAAACAAGATAGATAAGAAGCACAACCAGAAGACTGAAATTTTTTTTTGTAACATCAGTAACTCTGTTGAGCACTGCTGATCCTTAACAGGCTCAAACACAGAACAGTTGAGCTAAAAAAAATCCCCCTGAACTGGCTAAAGTGGGTCTGTTAGAGCAGGGCCAGAGCTGAGATTTTTTTAAACTTAAAAATAAAACATATCTTGATCACTAGTTCCTGTGCACATTTGTGGAACGTATCAAAAAAGGATATATGCTTCATGGAATACTTCCAATGACTGTTATCAATTTTACTTTGAACAGATGCTACAAACTCTTAAGATGCTTAAGATCTTTTTGATAAATAAATCAATCAGTCTTTAAAAAGAATTTACAAGGTTTTTTTATGCAACAGTACTACTGATGAGCTAAATGATAGTAGAGCCAAAAGTCTGTTTGTCTTTGTAGATTAACATAGCAAACGGAATTCGGGTTCCCAGGCAGTGCATTTTTAGCTGAACTTGCCTTTTGTGGTTGTGAGTGTTCCCATATCTTGGAAATATTGAGAAATATGGAGTTCTTCCAGAAGGAACATTTCTTTTTTGGTGCATATGCTCAGCAAAGGAGTGTTTTGCCATGTAGTATCCTCTACATAGACAATGTCTTTGTATGGTCTCTGTGCAATTTCTGTGATCCTCAAATCATGAAAATCTGGACAGATCTGATGTACATACAGATGTGAAACAGACATGTGCGCATCATGCACAGATGTTCAACACACGACTGTGCGCTTCTTACCCTTGTGGAGGACAGCATTAGCAGGCTTGTTGCCTGCAAGGGACTCTTTGCTGAGATGTTGATGTGACTCTGCCAGGCACTCCACCTCAGCAAAGCGGGCGTTCAGGGCCATAGCTGGGTGAGTGGGATCCTGGGTCATATTGAGGTATGCTGCCCTACGTAGCTGCTCCTCAATCACCAACGCCTGCTCTAACAGCTGAGAGAGACACAGAGACAGGACCAGAGGGAAAACATAGTGAGTAAAAGTGCTGACAATCATATGTTCTACTCAGACAAGAACAGAGAGGATCAGGTGGTGGAGAGGAAGAGAAAAACAAAGATGCTAGAAATGAATGAGAAATGATGTAGCCTTTGTTTAAGAAAGGTAAAGCATAGGAACACATAAGGGGAAAGAGCAGAAAAGAGAAAAGGTAAGCCTTAAAAGTCTTGTTTTTAAGGCACGTAAACAATACACAGAGGGTTTGTGGAGAAAAAGCAAAATATAGGATTTGAAACCAAGTCATAAATGTGAGCTCTCTGCATGAAACATGAGAAAAACTGAAGTGGCACAATATCCCCTTAAGTGATAACCACAAAGAAATCAATTCACTATAACAAACGAACTAACTGTAGCGATTACATTTTAAAAATGGACATGAGAAAGAGAAAGAGAGACAGAGAACAGGGCAGGGCAGGGAGAAAAGGAGGAATGAGGATGTAGAGAATGGGATATGAAACATGTGACAGAGTAAAACACCAGAACAGAGAGGATGCTGTTGCACAAGAGCTTGAGTCAGCATGATGTGTGCCCCTCATCACATGTTAACATGAAGATGAGTAAATCACAGACAGATATAAGACAAAGCATAAGTAGTGTAGGGTTATGGCAGTTTTATTGTATACCTTGAGTTAATATGGTGTTCTCAAATGAAAAAAATGTATTTCTTTGTACATTTGTCCATGTAAGAGCATTTATGTGTGTTCACATGGTGGCACTCACTTTGGTCTCAACTACAAAAAACTCTTTAGATGGAAAATATTTGTCAGGGGTGAGGAGTTGGGACATTTAGATGTTGACAGGGGTGGGGTTGGCTATGGCATTTCAATTTGTCCCAGGGGTGGTGGGAGGGCTAACAAATGACATTAAGTGCTAACATTTCTACATCATGGTTTCATATAGCCTCTGGGATCACATCATCCTGTGCACCAACCACCAAAAACACAGGGTTAATTTAAGGCAGCTCTTTACAATCATAAAATACTTAAACAGAGGGATTTTGTTGTTCTAATAATGCTTTTGCAGCTTATTTTTGGTGACAAAAATACCACAAATAAAGCCTCGCTTCAGAAAGGATGAAATTATGAAATTATTGCTACTGGGCCACGGGCTGCACAGAAAAAAAATCTGATATTAAACCGGTCCGTGGCGAAATAAAGGTTGGGGACCACTGACCTCTGGGACATAACGAGTTTGTGCTCGTTAAATCATAAAACACTTTGTTGTTATAATAAGGTGCTTCAGAAAAGATTCATTATTGTGAGAAGTTATCAGAGGCATAACTTCATCAAAAAGTCATAATAGTAAGCTTTGACTACACACACCCACACACACACACACACACACACACACACACACACCTCACATCTTTGATAACCTATGATTAATAATTTCTGAAGCATTAAATTAGTATTAGTACTTTAATTAGTATTTTAATATAATGTATTATTATTATTATGATAAAATAATAATTATTATTATTTCTGAACACCAGCAAAGGCCTTACCTTAAACCTCCTGGCTAGGAACTTGTTCTTCATTTCCAAGAAGTTGCCCTTGTTGGCTTGTGACTTAAATGGCTCGTTGACGATAGCAAACTGCGGGTCATTCTGAATGTCCTGCCATCGGGCATAGCCATGACTGTAAGGGGTTAGATGTTAAGGAATAAACAGAACAACCAAAGGTCTGAACTGGTCAGCCCAGCTATCCAGCTATGAAAAGCATTTTTTTATACTGTAATATTATTGCTTACAAAACTGTACCAATTAAAAATTCTTAGATTAGACTTCAAAACTGTGTATCTGATGATGCAACTAATTTTCAAATGAATTGATTTGGAGGTGGGGGAATGTGGTCCATTCATTAGTCATGTTATTGCTTCATTCGTACATCAGAGTGTCTTATTCCATTTTCACTCTCACAATGGCTCATATATAGTCATACATAATTTTACACATAAAGACAGACTGTTTCCATGGCAACAGCCACCATCACCAAGGATACTGTACAATGCCTGCCAGCAGCCAGAAGTCATGCCTTCGGTGCCAGATCTCATTCATCTTGCCAGAGGAGATTGCTGCTCGCTCTTCATTCTGCCACAGGGTGTGTAGCTCTGCAGAATGGAAAATAGAAACATAGCAGTAGACTAACACTAAGAAAAAGAAAAAAACAAAAAAACATTGTATTTCTATTTCCGTTGTTTAACATGAAAATAACAGGTTCTCTTAACATTGTATAAATATGTAAAGATGTCAAGGCCAACAGAAAGCGTTCAAAATTACTTTATGAACGTTTTTTCTTTCCCAGTAAAGGTTTTAGAGGCACAATATTTTGCTTCAACAGTGATGATATGCCACACTAAACTGACATCAAGCAAGCACTTTACTAGTCTTGTTCAGTCCTACTTCAACTTTCCTTCAATAACAGATCTGCCTGTGCTAATTCTGTCAGGATATTTGCCGCTCTGCTCCAAGCTGTTTGAACATCTACTTATACTCTATAAACCCATGGTCGCCAACTCTGCCTCCAGAGATCTAGCACCCAGTAGACTTAAGCTCTACCTGTAGCCCCAATAATTGTCTTCAGAGGTTCCTGACCGGCTGAGTGAGAAATGTAACATTTGGGGTCAGTTACATCTCAAGTTCGCAGTTTGGTAGCTACTTCTATGACGAGTGGATCCATCTTGTGCTTGTGAGAAAATCATTTACCTGTGAATCCTCCATCTGCAATGTTGAACATGAACCGTGGGCGCTCGGTTGGTTTGCCATTCCCTTTGATTGTGTCCTTTTGCCCTTTGACCTCTTTTCCCAAATCCTTTTCTCCCTTAACCTCCTCTGTGGCCAGGAATAAACAGAAAACAATATAACTGAAAGGTTTACATATTGATGTCAAAGAGAGAATGACAACTGCAGGAACTTATGCTCAGTAAGCTGAAAGCATGAGCTTTAACAGACAACTGGTTTCATTGTCACTGTAACTTTTTTAGCTCAACATGGCACTTAGAAGACGTGCAGCGTGGGAGATGCATTGTGTGCAAAAACACAAAGCAAAAATTGTTGAGAAAGTGGTTCTAATTGGAAAAAAACATCTAACACACCACACCCACAATATCATCTCTGGTCTAGCTGAGAATACAGAAGCAAACATTAGTCTGTGGCATGGTGGAGATTTGTGGATGCTGTGATTTGCTGTTGTTGCAGAGGTTTTTTGGAAGTTAAATGAGTTCACAGACTTTTTCTGCCAATTTGCTGTTTTTAGTTTTTTGAGTATTCACTAAGCAGTATTTTTTGTTCCAGTGTCAAACTACATTCTGTAGCTAATTTGACATAAAATATTTGGATTGAAAAACTGGATCTATCCAGAGTAATCACACGTTTTCTGTACTGACAGCAAAAAAAAAAACAACTTTCTGCAGTTAAAAATAATAAAGAAGTGAAAGAAGAGACAGATCTTTTTAAAAGGTCACCTTTCTTTATATCGGACACTTCAGCCTTCTCTTTCTTTTCTGGTGTTTCTGTGAGAACATGTGTCTCCTCACTCTTCTCTTTCTCTTCACCAGCTTTCTCACCCTTCTCTGTCACTTCAAAACAAACAAGCAGATTGGGACAACAGCTTACCAAAACACACATTTGAGATCCAGCTGATATTCAGTCAGATTTTATCCTGAGATTGAGCTATACTCTAAAGAAGAACTCTACCTGGAGTCTCATCTTTGACTGCAGGGTTTTCTGAAGTGGATTCTTCTTTCGATTTTTCAGTAACAGTTTCTTTCTTAGCGCTTTCCTCCTCTCCACCCTTTTCCTTCTCGCACCTTTCTTTTGGTGAGGGTGGAGTGGTGTCAGGAGATTCTTTTACTTTAGAGTCACCTGTAGCTGCAGCTGTGGACGATTCAGATGGCTCAGGCTTTTCAACTACCACAGGGTCTTTTTCACCCTCCTTAACAGCTGTAACAGGCTACAGTGTAAGAGCATGAAAAGAATATATTTTAGTATTAACATTTTCCTGAAAACGTACAATCACAGATTTAGACACACGGCTCCATCCCACCCTCCCTGACCACTGCTTGCTTGCTTGCTTACTGACTCACACACCAACACACCCATGCCCACAGACATCCGCATCTCCAACCACACATTTAGCCACACACACACACACACACACACACACACACACACACACACACACACACACACACACACACACACACGCGCCTTAGATTGTGTACTTTCTTT
>JBBPDH010000011.1:9895747-9909217 GCA_037974565.1 Clupeocharax schoutedeni | reverse complement strand
CATGGTATGCTTCACTCCAGGTGAAAAACATGTCAAAGAAGCTGAACATACATTGCATTTACCTACATTGGAAAAGAGAGGGTAGAGATCCAGAGAGATCATTTTGACTTTTTTGTAAACAGACATATCCACAAAGACATTTTGACAATGTAAACAGATACGGCTACAGTCTGCTGTACCATCCTCCACTTTATCTGTTTAAACAGAAAAATCACGTCTAGTCAATTTATATACGTAATTTCGAAAACGTTTGTTGTTTTATAAAATGAGTAATATTTTCTGACCAACCTGAGAATACATGAATTGCGTTTGTTTTGTGATTAAAACACAACTATAGTTTTATAGGTGGTCAATAACTGATTAACTGCAGAGCCTCTTCACGACAGTGTGAAAACAAAAACAGACGGTCTAGTTGTGTTTCAGGTCCTTTCAAGAGAAAAATAAACAACCGGCGGCATTGCAGTGAAACAAATTAGTTGGTTGTTTTTTTTGCTCCATCTTTGTTGTAGTGGGACGCAGAAAACGTGCGTGCGCGAGCCTATCTCTCCCGCGCGCTTTTTTCCCGCGCCCGGCAGGACTCGCGCAGCCAGAGGCGGCAGCAGCGCGCACGCGGGTCTCGGTGATCGGGAGGCCGCGCGGCCAAGAGACACGCGACATGAACCGCGAGGACCCTGCGCCTGCAGCCCCCCCTCTCGCCGCAGCGGGGGTCTCCCACCTGGGAGCGGCGCGCGACCGCCTGGCTGAGGGTCGCGAGGGGCTTCAAAGGGGCACCAGGGAATCAGGGCTAATTGATTCGCGCGCGCCGTTGCAGCCAGCCTTGCGCGAGACACTTTTTTGATTTGCAACTGAGAAAAGGGCCCTGCCGAATGAAATAAAAACAACATGTCTAACAACCATGTATACATTACGACCCACTAACACATCACAATACTTTTAAACACAAAAAGCCTCTGCGGTGCGTCCAGACTACAGACATTAAGTATTGAGACTTTTGCAGTTTTTAATTAAAAACACACGTGCATGTAGGTCAGTTTAAAACGGGGGATCACATGCTGTAAACTGTTATTAACATGTTACTACCCACTCCTTTTGATTGGATCTCTGTGACAACTCCACAATATTATATGTGCGGTGCATATCTATGCACTATTACCTTTCTCTCTTGCCCACTATATATATATATATATATATATATATATATATATACACGAATGTCTCCGTGTCAGTGCTGTTTATGACAAGACTGCGTACGACATGCATTATTAGCGAGCTGTGGACACAGACAGACAGGTCTGGTGGTCTTAGAGCGGTCTGTCCTGCTCTGAACCGTGGCCGTCGGTGTGACAGTGGGTCGGGTCAAGTTTATTTACAGTCTGTCACAACACCACTGTCTCAATCAACCGGTAGTGTCTGTGCTCTGCACTCTTTCTGCAATCCCCCCTCTCCAATGCTCTCGCCATTTCTGTTATCTGGGCATTACAGCCTCGGGTGGCTTTGTAAAAAATCCCAGAGCAACTTAAGAGTGCGTGGCGAGTACCAGAGAGAAGACAATAACACCAAAAAGAGAGGGGGGGTGTAGAGCGTGTAGTGTTTCTGAAAGTGAGAGGATGGGACAGTAAAATAGGGTATTGCGAAACTTTAGTTAGAGTATAAACTCTAAAAGCTAATAGTAGAGGAAGGCAGCGCGAGGGGGGCTATAGAGTAGCACGGCTACTTTTGTAGTGCAGATGTTGCACCCCACCACCCCAGTTCCATGCTACATGTAACACTTTTTTTTCGGGAAGGTAGTCTGGAATTGCTGTGGTTTGTGTCTGTCTCCCCGGGCTGCCCCGGGTCTGTTCGGTACCTGGCACGGCGAGGGCTGCAGTTTCTCTGGGAGCCGCCGGAGAGTTTATGTCGCTTGCGTTCTCGTCCAGCTCCCCGTCGTCGTCCTCTTCTTCTTCATCAAAATCTCCTCCCTCGGAATTAACCGCCATGCCCTCATCTTCCTCACAAGAACGGAGAGGAGAGGACATTATACTCCCTCCAGCGACCCCGGTCCTCCAGATCAAAAAAGTCTATTCCTTCCGAAATTATGATATTTATTGAATATTCAAATCGAGACACACACACACATACACACTGGGGGGAAAAAAGTAGGGGGCGTTTTGGAATATTTTACACTACAAGGCAGAGAAACAAAGATGGCCGCCCTTATATTTATTTTTTAACAACCCCCCCAATAAGAAAAATCCCCTTACATAAAAAATGGCTGACTATATTATTTCAGAACGCCCCCCCCTCCTCCTCCTCCTCCTTTCTCCCTCTCTCTCACTCTCTCTCTCTCCAGTCTCCCCTCCCTCTTCAAAAACATTCACATTGTTCCAGCAGAAAGGGGTGTATAGCTGATTCTAAGTTGTATTTTAACTCGTAACTCTTTTTTCACTTCTTCCCTCTCCCTCTGGCTCACATTCACTTGCATGCTAGCTGTCTCGTATGTGTGCGTGCGTGCGTGCGTGCACACGTTTCTGCACTGCAGAGAGAAACAAATCTAACAAACATGGCCACCTTAATAGTGTTAAAGGCTGTGTATGAAAAAAGTGTCTCGGAGTGAAAGGGTTGAGCCAAGCTCTCCTCTGGTCTGGAGGCTGGAAAGAACAGGGGGTGGGGGTTGGGGGGTGCTGTGCCGCAGCCATGCCCAGATTTACATCAGATTGTGTTGCTTAAAAATTAACCTTTTAAAGGGTGGATAGAACTGTTCTGAAGCTCATTTGCCTTCAAGTTCAAATGGGCAGGTAAGAGACCTGTAAAACACAATTTCCTCTATTTAGAGATTTTTTATTTAGATATGAGTACAGTGGAAGTAAACCTGGTCCTTAGCCAATGCAAGAAAGACTTTCAGTTAGTCTCACAAACCAGGCTCTGCAATGTGTAATCATACACAGCAGCTATCAGGAGCCAATCCCTTTGGACAACAGTGAAACTATTGTCATTTTTCTCTCTTTCTTTTTTTTGCATTCTATTTTAAAAGGACATATCAGCTATATATATTTCATCCTTGAATGACGAGAAGTAGATCTTTTTAACAAAAGTCACAATGTGATCTACAATTATCATGTAACAGTGTTTAGTATTATTTTAGTAGAAACTCAGAGGGTACTGATTTCAAACTGCATAATGCAGCGTTAAAGTGGTGTGCCAAATCTCAAGCGTGAAAAAAAAAAAGAATTAGTTTAGAAAATGTTTAGAGCTAGCTGTCGTTTTAACACAGCAACTGTTTATTTAATACGAACATTTACCATGGCAACTGTCTGGCCTTATTATGGTGAGATTGTGTTATGGTGTGTGGCAAATTATTTATGTTTAAATGAACAGAATTCAGTGGGGAAAATACAATAATAAGGTCATGGAACAAAGAGATCTGTTGTGAACACTTGTGTAATAAAGTTTCACATATTTTAGAATGCAACATCAGTCCTGGGTTAAAGTTCAGTAAGATCATCGCTGAAGTACAGACATAAGGACGGAGTATAGAGATCCTGATTTATGCGAAGCTGGTAGAATACTTCATCCTCGTCAGGGATGCCGTTTTGACTCAGGGTCTTAGTCATGTCCAGGTTATTGCCATTGTGCTTCCAGGTGTAGCTGGCTGCATGGGAATTGTAGCGCAGGTAGCGCTGCAAAATCTCCTCTATTGTTTCCTCAGAACATACCTGGTCAGAGAACAAAGACAGAGAAAACCCTTTATATACCACCCATATCCTATATTTGTAATACAACATAAATTAATAGGGTGTTTTTGTTCTTAGGGCAAAATGCATTTGGCCAAATTCCTCCACTTATATGAATTATACAAGCATAGTCTTATGGGTTTACCAAAAGAGAGGGAAGGAATTTATGTCAGTTTGATCCAATGATGGTGCACAGCCAAGAACCACTGGAAAGGGAGGGGGACAAGGGGGCGAGTACAGAATGGGGTGGTTGAGGTGGGGGGAGCATGAGAGAAAGACAATAGGAATGCTCTGCTAAGCCTTTGGACCATGCACAGTAGCTCGATGCCAGATGGGGCATGTAGCAGGAGAGAGCTCGCCCACCCTGCAGTAAGTCTGGTGGCCACTGGGCTAAAGCACCAGTCCAGTCTTGGATCGCTCACCTGCCCAGAGGCACAACATCAGTAACATTTCCCTTTGTCAAGCAGGAGCAGGATCAGATGCAGAGAGCAAAGGGAGGGTGAACTGAACAAGGCACAAAAAAAATATGTGAAGGGGGATGGGGGGGTGAAAGGAATTGATAAATAGAGCAATCCTGCCCTCTTCAGCATACAACAGCACAGTGCAACCTTTCTGACACAAGGAAAACATTGTGTGCCATGCATATACACCATGTATCCAACATTTCTTCTGCGTTAATGGGGAGTGTGTGCCTCACTTTGATGGAGTAACAGCATTCACACTTTAAGGGAGACTTTACTCTACACTGATGTGATTTAATTGCATTCAGCCATAAGCACATCAGTCAGGTACTGATGTTAGATGATTCGTTTTTGATCAGAAATGTCACTACAGCTTATCCCAGAGGTAAACAATGGTGCTTCAGCATTCCAGATAATACTATGCCAATACTCTGCAACTCAGGGCTGGGGAGGGTGGGGGGTGCTGTATTCTCATCTTGGCCCTGGGCACAGGGACCTTAGGTTCATGTGTGGCTGCTCCAGAGATCCATTTCTACTGGCAACACTTTTCAATAGAGATTAAACAAGCTGTCTGGCATTTTTTATCTCCATTTATATCCACCCTACTGACCACAGCATTTTATATTCAGGGTACATCCTGTAGAGTTCCATTCTGACTTTATAATTCTGATCCTGATTCTGGTGTAGCAAATCTCTGCACATGGTGGTCACTGTGCTACAACAATATGCCTTTCAGAAGTATTGTGCCAACTTCAGTGGGGCCTACCTCCAGACCTTGCTCCTGAGAGGTGAGCATGTTGATGATGCGGATCCAGCAGGTCTTGGCAGAAAGCAGGCCCACCGCATAGCAGCTGTCTCTCCACCACGGACACCCAAAGTCATTAATCCAGTCTGTACGAGGGCAGGGAGGGGGCACATGCACAAAGCGTCCCATGGGGGTGTAGTATTTCACACAGCCCGTTAAGGGATCAATATGTGTACAAATCTGAGAAAACAGTGAGTCAGTTTCACTCAGCAAGTTCCATGCAAAAAAAAAAAAATAGATGAATATTCAGTGTAGTGAACGGCAAAAGAAGAATGTTTAGATCATGGATATCCAATTGTGGTAAGGAACACTACATGGAACAAAGTTTTGGGATACCCCTGTTTTTCAGGGTTTGGGCTTGGTCACTTAATTCTAGTGAAGGGCAAGCTCAATGCTTCTGCATACCAATGCCATGCAACTCAGGGCTGGGGACACAGTTTGGGGAAGGCCCTTTTTCTATTGTGCCCCAGGTCACAAATTAAGGTCTGTAAGGTGGAAGAATTTGACTAACCCAGAGACCTGACCTCAAAAGCAAGTCTTTTAGCACACAGCCAGGTCTTCTTGTCCAACATCAGTGCCACTCTGCATAACTGTTCTACAGAATGAAAGGTTACTAAGTATCACAGAAAGGGGGGGGGGGGGGGGAGTGGTGGCTAAGTGAAGACGAAAATTTCATTAAAGTCACTGTTGGTGTATTGGCCAGGCAATGTAGTGTAGATCTATTTTGGATCTTATACACACTTATATCACCTATTAGTCCCCATATTACATACAAGCGAATATTGTGATAAATTGCTTACATCTTTCGTTTTTGGGTCAAACCAGTGACTGATGTCCTTCCCTGCGCATTCAATAATTGGTTTCAAAAGTACGTCGCCTACAAAACAAACAGAACAAATTAGGTGTGATAACACAGAACAAAATAGTTGTTTCGAATAATATTAAGAGCAATAATAATGAAAAAGTTTATTACAATTCCAGTTCAGGTTTACGGACTTACCCTTATATTCTTTAGCCAAAGGTGTCAAGTTGTAAACTTTACCGAGGTATGACACCCAGAGGTCTCCTATCGTGCTGTGCACAGACACTTCATTCGGTGTAAAATACTTGGGTCGCCACATTGTCATTTCATTGGAAACGCAACACAAACAGTTTTAAATCCAAAATTGTTTAGCGCAGCCCAGATGTAAACAAAACGGTTGCCCTGACAACCACAGCGTACCTGACGTGTACTGTGCTACACAAGGAGAGCCACGTTTGGACAAAGGTATTGGGACGCCTGATCATTACACCAGTGTGGATTTTATCGACACTGCATTCAAAACCGATGACAGCTCCCACTATTCTTGGAAGGCTATACAAAAGATTTTTGGAGAGGTTCTGGGGGAATTTGTGCACATTCATTCTGCTGAGGTCCGATACCGACTCTAGTTCATTCCAAAAGTGTTGGATGGGGATTAGGTCAGGGCTTTGTGTGGGCTTGTCAAGTTTTCCCACATCGAACTCCTCCAACCATGTCTTTATGGAGCTTAATTTGCGCATTGGGGCACAGTCGTGCTGGACTAAACTGTTCACAAAGTTGAAAGCCTGCTGTTGTCCAAAATATCTTGGTACACTGGAAGTAAGGGTCCTAGCCCAAACCCTAGAAAACAGGGGTCACCCAGTACTTTTGTCTGTATTATCTAACTTCCACAAACATGTGGCCATTTGTGTGTGCCAGCTCAAAAGGGCAACAAGAGACTGAAGTTTACAATACAAATCCTGTAGGATGTAGTAACATTTGAGTTTAGCAACCTGTAAGAAACATTTTGCCTCTGTTTTTCCACAGAGACATGTCTTCACTGCCCTTGGGATTTCGGCGGCTGCTAGTTGCTGTCAGTCTCTGTGTAAAAAAAGAAAATACACTTGACACCATGAGATTATTCTGAACATTCTCTTATTTTAAATAACCCATTTGAAAAGCAGTTCCAAATGAACAAGTTTGCCCCAAGAAGGCATAAAATAAAATACAGGCATAAATACTGGTGGGAAAACCTAGATCCATAAACCATTCAGTTCAAAGGGGAAGCTGCATTGGCACATTCATATCAGCATTGTTAGTGCAACAGAACACTAGCCAGCTACACACCTTCTGATCATGACAATGTCATAGGAAGAACTTTTTATTTATAATCTGTATATTGTTTACTCAAAAATACCCAGGAGTGTTGAAACATCAAGTAAATATATATTTTTTTCAATAAGAGCTTTCAACAGAATGGGACAGTTCAATGGGAGGTTTTAATGTTTTTATCTGCAGTGATGCCATGATTGAAGGCTTTAAAACCATTTCGGAGATATTGTATACTGGTAGAACAGTAAAACAATAATCAAGTTTCAAACTTGATCATAGTAACATAGGTTTTCCACTGATTCAGTAACACTACCCAGTTCTGCTGTTTTCAACAGGAGCAGACTACAGAAAACAAATTGAAAACAAAAAAAGGCAAATAAGATTTCTAATTGGAGCATGAGCAACCACACCCAAAACAAACAGAGAGCTAATCTCACTGTTAAGGCAAATATTCCCTCCTATGTTAAGTACAGAAATTGATTAAATGCACAAAATGGTGCAATAAAGACCTAATCTATTAAAGATTAGAGTTTTAAAACTGGACCTTTAAAAGGCCAGCATGTGACACTTCTGTCACAAATACTTTATTTTATGTATACTGGAAACAGAATAGAACTGAATATCTCAGCTACTCAGTTGTAGGGCAGTAGAGTAGCAGATATGTGCCAGACTGAGCGAGAACAGCTGACACATCCGCCTGATAAACATTTGACCTGTGAGAAAGAGAAGCAAGAGGAAGTAAAATGCCACAGAGAGAAGGTCAGCTGATAAAGCTGAAACAATTCAAAATGACTCCAAACTAGTTAGGACTTCATTCATCACAGCCGTTTACTGTGTGGCATCAAGTGAACACCCGTTAAACAGTTCTCCTATGACATAAGAGTAACTGGCTCCTTCCGAAGTCCAGAACTGCCTGCACATTCAAGTCTGAAATGACTAGCAAATAACCATTTGAGAGCCATATAGATGCATTTTCTTCAGCCTTCATTTGCAGGCTTTCAAATGCGTACAGTCCACCTTCCATTACAGTTATTGCATCCACAGTATCCAGTAGCATAGCCATATTAGTTGTAGTGGAACTTGAAGTGGAAGTTTCCACCCTGGAAGGGGTTAAAGCCAAAGGGCCACTCTCCTCCGCCTCCCTGCTGGTTCTCGGGGTCCAATGGATCCTCACCTGAATCAAATTTCTGACGCAACTCTGCAGAATAAAACAATGTGTCTTTCATTCTAATCAGGTAAATGAAGATGTCTTAAAACAATAGGTCATTTTAGACGACCTATTCTAATAAAATTCTTAACACTAGTTAGATTTGAAGTTACCTGGATCTGTAAGCACCTCCTTAGCCGAGGCGATGTCAATAAATTTCTTCTCTGCCTCCTTCTTTTCTGCTTCAGACTGGAAGTTATCTGGATGCCACTGCTGTGCCAGTTTTCTATATGCTTTAATGATTTCCTGTTTGTTAGCATTCCTTAAAGCAAATAATGGAAAATTATTTATAAACAAGTTGATTCTGGAAAAGCACAGCAGTGCAGATATAAGTAAGAATAATATCAGGTCCATACCGACTCACTCCTAGGATTTTGTAATAGTCCCTCTTGCGCGAGAGCTTCAGCAGTTTTTGTGCACGTTCTAGACCCTCACGAATCTCCTGGTTCTCCTGATCGAACTCCCGTGCCTCCTGATAGTCCTCCACAGCTAGGAGAGGGCAACAGTGTGAGCAATTGAGCGGAGGAGAACAAACAAAGCACAAACACATGATTAAATGAGGGCAAAAATATAATTCTCCTTAATGCAATATCGTTCATGAAAATGAGTTCTACCCTTCTCATAGTCCTGAAGTTGGATGTAGGCCTCAGCTCTGTCCCGGAGGATGTGGATATTCTGAGGATCTCTCTGGTGGGCCTCTGAACAAATGTCCAAAGCCAGCTCCGGTTCCTTAATCTGCAGATAGAGAGAATTAAAATGTGAAGGCATATGAAGTAGGAGTGAGGCACAACATGTAACAAGCTCCTGCTGAAGAGCCTTTCCTCTCCTAATGCTTATATCTTACTTTTACATAAAGGTTTTAGCACTTCGTACACTCCTCTGGTTCTTACAGTGTCCTGAAACTTGAATATTTCCTCGGTTTGGATAAAAGCATTTGCCAAATGAATGAACTGTAATGTGGTGGCGGTGTGGGTAAAGTTGGGAGTGGGACATGAGAGATAGTAATCTTTAACACTCATTCAATTGCTTCAGATACCATCATTTATAGAATGTAGCTCATTAGCCTTTTTACAATCTGCATTTTCACGAATTTGCACGCCTAAATGTACTGTTCCTTATGTAGGACTCAGTCATGGCAAACATCACACGAAATACAACAGGTAGCTCCAAACAAGCTGCACCTTAATTTAGGACAGCACAGAAATTCTACTCAATTATTTCCCCATTTTCTCCCTTTCCTTCCAATTGCAAAAGCATACCTGTAATGCGATAAAACATCCTAAAAACATTTACATACCTTTACTAGGCAGAAGCAGATCCTTTCTTTTGCTTTCATTGTATAGAATGGAATATTTGGCTCGGTCCTCATAGCGGACTCATACTTTTCTATAGCTTCTTGATATCTGATACAAAAAAAAAAAAACACCAGCACAGAGTTAACAACAATTACGTTTCAAAATGTTTACACAGAATTTATTTTAAGGTATTAAGTTGGTCTGCAGGGGCACTTAAAGTTGCTTGATGGAGAATGTCATTCACGTCATATCAAAACTAACACTTTGTTTGCATTTACATTTACGGCATTTATCAAACGCTTTTATCCAAAGCGACTTCCATTCCCTAACTACAGGGGGCAGACTCTCCCTGGCGCAACTTGGGGTTAAGGGTCTTGCTCAGGGACCCAGTGGTGGTGCTGAAGGTAGGATTCGAACCAATGACCTCATGGTCCGTAGGCAAGTATCCTACCCACTGAGCTACCTCCACCCCACTTTTGTTCATTACTTTACATTTTAAAACTGCCAGCTGCTCTTCACATTATGAGAAACTTACACAAAACCACCAGAAATAGCATAAAACATTAACAAGGTGTTTCATGTTTTTTCACTGTATGGGCCAATACAAAACTGACATTTCAGCGACAAGATTTTTGATACGATAGCAACCATATTTGCATCAGTTAAATCATTAAATTCATCAGATGTCTCGCTGCACTGACCTGTTGTGGTCAGTTTGTTGGTTAAACGTAGTTATGTAGGTGTAAGTTGGTCGTTAGCTCTCTCCATAAATAAAACAGCTGATGCTAATTATACTTGCCTCTCTTCTGAGATCAGTTCCTCAGCAGAATCCATCTGCTTGCTGAGCTTCTTCACTTGCTTGTAGTGGGCAAAGCATTCCTTATCATCCTGATCCAGCTTCAGACACTCTCGGATCTCACTTGAGGCCAGAGACGCAGAGGAAAGAGAAGAGCAGAGATTCAACATCCAAATAGGGTTTTGGAAGAATACCTTTTTAGTGAAGTTCACTGAGAAACACTGCCATAGTCAGTCATTTTACCCGTAACATATTGTTACTGTTGGAACAAAACCTTTAAGTTTTTTTTTTGTTTTCTACTCAACCTAATTTGAAACACCAATTACCCTTTACATTGTATAAAAATAGTGTGGCAAAAGGACAAATAGTCCAAAATATCAAATTAATTTTATGCTAATTTGCAAAAAACTAGGAACAAGTTACTTTTACTGTCACTAGGTTTTATACTGACACACTTCCAATATGAGTGGCCAAATTTATGTCTATTATACTCTAAAGTTACATGCGTATGTGTTCTTATTCTTGGACACTTGTGGTCAAGATTTTTTTTAAACCTAAAGGGAAAAAGAAAACCATTTCTTCCAACTAAGGTTAAAATAATTAAATACGAAACCAAATTTACCACACTAGTGAGACCCATAAAGGTTTACCTTATCTTGAATTGATACGTGTGTGTGTGTGTGTGTGTGCATGCGCATACCTGAGTGAGTCATGGTGCTCTCCCAGGTCATAGAGGAGACGGCTAAGTTTTAGGAAGGCCGACCGGTTGTCCGTCCTGAGACGGGCTGCAGGTGTCAGGTCTAATATGGCCTTCCTGGGCTCCCCAAGACGAATATAACACTCCGCTCTCATCTCACGAGACTCTGGATCCCAAGGTGAGAGCTAAAGCAAAGTAAGAATGCCACATTAAAATTACTATCGTTTTCCAAAAACATTCTACTTTTATTCATAAACATCATTAACTATTCCACAACAGTTTCAGCTCTATTCTACCTACAGTATTGCGGGAAAGTTTATGTACCCTTTCGAGTGTTTTATATATTTCATAAACATAGTCTGAAAATATCGGCTATTAGATAGTATGAAAATCCATTCCATATATAGGTGAAAACTAGGCTGCAAACATTGTTTTAAAACAATTACTGCGGGAACCAATCTGAGAACATTATTTTTCCTTGCTGCTGATTGGGAGCATTCCACGCTTGCTGTACTTCGAAGTGGGAGGTTTGAAAGTAGCCAGTCTGAGAACGTGTGGTATGTGGTGCGCAGGTAAAAGCCTGCTTGAGAATATTGTGGATGCTCCGTGTCTTGTCTTTGTATTTTAGTGTTTTAAACTCCCCCCAATTTTCAATAATGATCTAAACATGTGGGTAGAGTTTTTTTTTCTTTTCAATGTTTGTTTTGTGTACGAGTCTTTGTTTCGGCTCGCCACATGCTGCAATGCAAAGAGCTAGCGGTAGCAACCCGGTTTTGTGCAATTTTCTTCAGGGAGCAAAAAAGTTTTCTGATTATTTATTTCTCCTTGCTGCTGCATGTAGCATCGGTGGCAGCGGCAAACCAGAATCTCCCGCATGAAGAGTCTCAGTTCTTCTCTTGTTTTTCATTTTGTCCTTAAAGTCCTGTATTTTTATTACGGAGTATGGGTTTACCTATACATTTTCTTTAAGGGTGATGCATTAAACTGCATTAAAGTGTTTCGGGAGTATATGTGGGGGCATATTTAGGGTTTGCACTATAAAAATAGGCATTTGTTTTTATAGTGCAGAACAATGCAGTTTTTTACTATAGGCGGGTGCTCTTGGAACATACCCCCCCTGAAAAGCGCGGGGCTACTGTACCAACCAACACAAACACACAGATCACTGACTCACCTCTATAACACGGTCCAGCACCTGGATGGTAGTGGTGTAGTCTCCACGGTGATGGGCCTTGTGTGCCTCCTCCTGGAGCTCCTCTAGCTCTTCAGCTTTGTGGAGATAAGTTATTGCCTCTTCCTGGTTCGGGGAGCGCTGCAGCTACAAAGAGAAAGAAAAGTGGAGGTTATGGAAAATAATCTAGAAGAAAATAATCCATAAAAACACCTTTTACACAACCACTGCAGTAACGGCACATGAATAAAATCCGATGCACCATAGATGTGAAACTGGATAGACTATGTTCTGCAGTGTTTTAACTCACTACTGCCTCGAAGTCCTCTCTGGCTTCTTGTGTATTCCCCTGCTTCAGAAGGATATTTCCTCTCTGTATCCGCGCCTGAAAACACACACACCATAAGGAATTACAACATAGCACATCACAGACCTATAACTGAGGGGGATTCATCAGAACGGTCATTCAATATCTGCATTAATATTAAATTGTCAAGTATTTTTCATATCTCCTTCTTGAACACAGAACAAGCCAGCTAATTAACTTACAGCCAGAAAGTCGGGTTTAAGCTGGATAGCCTGGGTCAGATCCGGCAGGGCTGATTTGGACTTCCCCATCGCCAAAAACACAGCCGCACGCTTGTAGTAAGTCAGGTAGTTCTTTGAGTCACCTTCTGTTTCAAGTTAGAGTAAAGAGCAAGGAAGTACTGAGCCAACAATTATTTAGCATGAAATGTCACAGTCATAAGCAATGCCCCATTACTGAAGTATGGGAATTGACAAAAATATAGTCAAGGCAGTGACTGTTAAATAGAAAATGTTTCTAGCATTACTACATCTTTTTTATATAAGACTAAAATAATTTTGATAGTGTTTCAAAATCTTCACGATGTGTTATTAGCTACTATTCAAGCTAAACAAATACAAATGTTCACCTTCTAAAGACACCTGTCACAGCTGCCTCGCCTGCCCCTCCCAGACACCACCCTCCTTCTCCTGAGTATTGAGTCTGTCCTCCAGTTTCTTCCCTTCGTCCCAATCCCCTCCTTAGTCCCTTCCCTTATTCCTAGTGTACTGCTTCCCACCATTTGTATCACGGCCCGCTCATTGTCTGCACCTGTGTCTCCTTACAATCAGCTCTCACACACCTGCTCCCTCTTCGTTGTCTCCTTATATACCCAGTCCGTCTCCGAGTCTAGTCATGCCTGTATTTTC
>JBBPDH010000011.1:9877854-9895647 GCA_037974565.1 Clupeocharax schoutedeni | reverse complement strand
CTCTCTCTCTCTCTCTCTCTCTCTCTCTCTCTCTCTCTCTCACACACACACACACACACACACACACACTCTCTCTCACTCAATATTTACTCTCACATTTTGTTACAGAATACCTGACTGATATGGGCCCAGTTCATGGGCTTTTTTCTAACTGTGTGGCAGCAGTGACTTTTGAATGATTCTAAAAAACACAACATCCATCTCTTTCCTCTGAGGTGATTCCAGAGTGCACATTTTCTCAATCAAAAACTGTAATTTTATTTAAATTAATTTTTGTTAATGGTTGTCAAATCAAATCTTACAGATTTTAGCCTTTTTATGTAAATAATACAAAAAATTGGTAAGAGTGACTTCAGGTGTAATTTTTTTATTCCGCCACCAGGTGTCCTTATGGAGCATCATACACAAACTAGTATTTTGAAGGTGAGGACGTTAAGGAAGGAGAAGTTTATAACTGTTACCCACTGTGTGACCTGTGTTAGAAAAACATTCGTCTGTAGAGCAGAGAGGACAAATGATAGATAATCAGAGGAGAAAAAGAGATGGCAGGCCCTAAAAAGCAGAAGCATGATTAGAGGATGAGCAGGATCATCTCTTCATTGTCCACAGATGGAAAAATCCTCCCCTCTTTTATGTTTTTTTTCCCCTTGTTACTCTGTTATTCTCTGTCTCTCCCTCCCTCTCTCTTTCGTCTGTGCTTTGCTGATATTGCGTGAGTGGAGAGATGTGGAATGGAACAGAGAGAGGTTATTGCACCTGTGTGTGTGTGTGTGTGTGTGTGTGTGTGTGTGTGTGCGTGTGTGTGTTTAGAGAGATGGATGAAGAGACAAAGAGAGAAAATGGGGAGGTGGAGTGTGTTTTGGCATTAGCATGCTGAGAGTGTCAGCACTCAATGTGCTTCTCTCCCCTCTCCAGCTCTCTCTCATCCCTCGTTCTCTCTCTCCCCCCCTCCGATCTCTCTCTCCTCAGTGTCCATGGCAATTATGCCATCAAAACACTCCAGCCAAAGAGGATAATTGCATCCTGAGTACTGGGGAGAGAGTGAGCGGCAGAGTGAGGTAGAGTGTGTATTTGTATGACTGGGTGTGTGTGAGAGAGAGGGAGAGAGAGAAAGAGAGAGAGTGTGAAAGAAGAGAGTGAGAGATTCAGGGAGTTGGCATACATGCATATGCTTGTGTGTGAGTAAGAGAGAGTGCCACAGTGCATTACAGTAAGTGAGGTTCTTCACTGTGTTTCGGAGTCATTCTGGTCAAAGAGCAAAGAATCGGTTTGCTCTGCTAAGTGGACGGAAACTCTATGTAACACACGCACTCTCTCTCTCTCTCTCTCTCTCTCTCTCTCTCTCTCTCTCTCGTTCATAGGTGCTTTAATGGTGCGAATGTAATAAGTTACACCGTTGCCAAAGCAGTTTACAATAAACATGTAAACCGAAATAAAAGAAAAACATTTGTTAAATACCATTTCCTTCTGTCTTTCTCACTTTTTCTGCACTTTTTTCTTTAAAACTCGTTTTTTCCCCTCTCTCTAACCTTCTTGTTCTCTCTCTCTTCATTCTTCTCTCTCGTCTGTCATTCTCCTTCCGTTAATTTATCTTTTTATTTCTGTCTCAACTCTCATTTTGTCTCCCGGTCTCATTCTCTTTTATTGTAGGTTTATTTCTCTTTTCTCTCTCTTTCTCTCTCATCTCTCACTCCCCACACACCGCCCCTCCCCACACACAGATATGGCAGCTTGCCTAAGGTATACTTTATCTGCTAATGATTTAATTCCTATAGACGGATGATGGATCTGTGCACATCCTCTTTTACTGTCCTCCTCCTCTACTCTCCAAATCCTCTTTTTTCCTGTCCCTGTTACCTCTCACACTCCCCTCCCTCTGTCACCTTGCCCAAGGCATTTTGGGTGAGTGTGTGCGTACACACACATACACTTTCTCTCAAAGGGAATCAATAGGCAAACACTTTGGCTGTCCATCGACCCTCTCCAGTCGCTCCCTTTATCTCTCTCTCTTTCTCTCTCTATCTCTCTCTCTCTCTCTCACACACACACACACACACACACACACCCCTCCTTTCTGGAACCATTTTTTATTCTAGCCACATTTGGAGTCATATTGCAATATGTTTGATCACGACTCATTCAAATTAAGCATTTTGATTTTGTCTCCCACTGTTTGAAAGGACTGAGAGTTGGGTGGCATTTTTATAATGCAGTGCACAAATGGCCATACCCCAGCCTCATGTATTTTGCTGCTCTTTGTTCAAATGACTCATAAATTTTAACGGGGATGCTGTCAGTCATTTGGCTCCAGTTCAAAGGATTCAGTTTTCTGTGTGCAGTTGTCACAATCCTGTGGCACATCCAGTCCAGGGCCAGTCTCACAGGAGACAACGCTCTGTGTGCAAAACTGACCCCGCCGTAAAGACAAGGAATCTTAACAAGTGCGTGATTTGACACTTTCACAATTTGCCATGTGAATATTCATAATCTATTAAATGAAGATGTGTTTGCTTATTTTTATTTCATGCTGTCTTTTGTTGCTTGTGGCCCACACACATGAGCAGCGCTGTGCTTCGTCGTTTTCTATTTCTATCTGACCTTTGCTCTACTATTATTTTTTATGTCTATTCAAATGTTTTTGTTTACTCAGATCTCTGGCTGCCAGCTCTCTTTATTAAAAAGGCTTTGTGTCACATTTCTTGTTTCCATAACAACAGTGGCCGCTGGTCATTGTGGGCTGGCTGGCTGGTGGTGCTCTGAAGTGGGGGAACGGGAGTGATCTGACAATGAGAATGAGTAAGGGGCAGGAGAGAGAGAGAGAGAGATGGATGGACTGCTCTTGCACTATGCTCTTGCACTATAAGGTGAAGAGAATTTGCCCAGAGCTGTAGAAATGTTGCAGTAAGGGACTGCTGTGAAGGTGAATGTCAGAATCATGACATTGTAAAAAGAGCACTGTTGGTGTAGGCAAGTTCAGATGAACACTATTCCAAAAAGTGAATTAAAATGTGTAGACAAATGGAAGCATTAAAACTATATTAGTCCCCCCAGCTGCATTTTGGTAGCACGATAATGACACGGCTCTCAGACGGGCAGTGAAACAGCCTGGATTAACTGCATTAACTGTGGGATCAAACAGTTTATGATTGGTGGAGATCCTTTGCCGGATATATACCCCACGTGGAGAGAGAGAGAGAGAGATGTGTGTGTGTGTGTGTGTGTGTGTGTGTGTGTGTGTGTGTGTGTGTGTGTATGTGTGTATGTGTGTAACTTTGTGGGGACCACATGAAGAAGGATCACTTTTTCCCCTCATTTTAAATGAGTTATTCCCATATGCAAAAGAAATATATTCACTTATATATTTGTAAAATGTTTTTAATATATTAATAGCAAACGTTTAAATATTTAGATATTTCATTTTTAAATAATTTTACCACTGAACATAGATTATTCTTAGATTAGATTAGATTCAACTTTATTGTCATTACACATGTACAAATGTAGCATATATTAATAATATATATTTTAGCATATATTATTCTGACTAATCTCATGAAAAACATAAAAATGATAAAACAAACCTTAATAATGTTAAAAAATAAATATTAAAAATAAAGTAATGTTAAGTCAAATACTCAAAATACTATAGTAGCCTACTATACAAGTGACGAATATTTAATTAATGAATATTTTTAATGTACATGTTTGAGTGTTCAAATAAATATGATAGTAATTGTAACTGTTGCTGCTCTTATTAATAATAATACTTCTAATAGTAATAGCCATTATTATTGTTATTATTACTATTATTGGGTTACGGTCAAGAACGGCTTCATCACGTCGGCGTTCAGACAGTAATACAGTGGTCAAAGGAACTGACCAACAAAGTTAGGAATACAGTCGTGTGTGTGTGTGTGTGTGTGTGTGTGTACCGAAATGCGTGCGTGTGCAAGTGTGTGTGTGTGGACTGGATGGACGGACCTCCCTCTCCCTCCTCGGAGCGATGGACAGGAGGAGCAGCGCTGAGGGAGGCGGACCGGCGGACACAACCGGAGAGGACCCGGAGAGGACAGAGGCACGGAGAGGAACTCGGACTCGGGGGGATTCGGACTCAGAGGGATTCGGACTCGGCGGGAGGGTAAGCAATGTTTCCATCTTTATACTTGTAGCGGCTACTGAACACCCGCCTGTTCGTGCCCTCGATAGAACAGCTCGGTTCTTTAAATCCCCAACACGCAGCTGGGAAAGAGCCAAACATTACAGCCGTACAGCTCGGCCCAGCTAGGAAACTTCCCACAGAACACCCCAGACTCCCTTACCCCTCTCAATAATTACTGAAAATCCAAAATAATCTACTCGCAGGATGTTCTTATCCCCCGCGCGGCGGTTAAACAGCTTTACATTCAACTAATCATCACATGCCATCTGTGACATCTGAGAAAATAATAAATAAAATCATAGCCTAATGACCAGTAATCTGATTAAAACTGATTGAGGTTGTTTCTGAAAGTGCCTTTTAGTCTTACATCTCTATCCACGCATCATCTATTCATCCCTGATCCGTCCATCCAGGGTAAAAACCTGCTGTCTCCAGCCAGCGGCTCGGCCCTGAGGTCCCGAGTTCCTTTGTGGAGCTCTGATCCCTGTTCGCAGTTTTTGCAATATAGTAATCTCATTAAAAATATTTACTCTTTCTCACCTTCCCTGTGTTTGTAATTGTGTGCAGGAGAGAGAGAGAGAGAGAGAGGGAGAGGGAGAGGGAGGGAGAGAAACAGAGAGAGAAGGATGAGCGATATAGAGTCAACAGTCTGAATAAACAGTGGCTACAGCTGTCCATGAGCTGATAACGCACACATGCAGGGAGAAGAGGGAGAGAGAGACGGTGATGCTGACAAAGATAACAATGAGAGCATGGTGTGCGATTTTAAAAACACTGACATGATTTCAGACAGTTTTGCATTGTTGTCTCTTCATCCAGAATCCCAGGAAGAGGAGAGGAGCAGCGATGGATTCCCCTTCAGATCTTTTCCAGCAGCAGCAGCAGCCCCATCCTGCCTTTGAGCTGTACACCAGAAGTCCGCTGGAGTCCACTTCCACTGGCCCCAGTTACACGGCTAGCAGTCCAACCACTTACCCCATCATTTCTCCACTTCTACAGCCAAACAGCGCCGCTCAGAGGTGGGGTGGATATAGGCAGCGACAGTGCTTGTTCTCCAAACTGCCCTCTTGCGAAGACGGCCGGGAGGAGGATGTTGACGTGTTGGGGAGGAGAGCTGCAGAAGGAGCAAGTCAAGGCTTGTTACCCAGACTTGGCGAAAGAAGAAGAGTTTCAGTCGCTGAATCTTGTGACTGGAGCCCAGACGTGGTGAGGGCGAAGAGGCTTCGGGTGGATAACGTCCTGGGAAGAGATGGAGAGATAGAACAGGAAGGGCAACGAGGGAGGAGGAGGATTGCAAACCAGAGCCTACTGGAGGAGAAGAGTAGAGAAGAAGAAGAGAGGAGGAAGGAGAGCAGGGAGGGAAGAAGGAGGCAGCGGCGTGAGCTGAAGCTTCAGCTGGAGGAGACGAGGGGAAAGCTGCTGGAACTTCAGCGCAAAGTGTGGCAAGCATATGGAGAACAGCAGCTAGAGGAAGAGAAAGAGGGAGGAGGAGGAAGAGGAGGAGGAGAGGAGAACGGAGTAATGGACGAGATGCCTGAGGTGTTCTCTGAGGGAGAGGGGGATGACTGTCCAAACAGTGGACCCTCCCCTGGAGTGCTTTCTTTGGAAAGAAAGGGTGAAAACCAGAATGGGAATTCTGATGAGTTTCCCAAAGAACCTGTAGACCTGGATGTTGACCTGGACGGAGGAGACGTGTGGCTGGGCTGCAGCTTAGTGCAAGGTGAGTGGGAGAACACAAGTGATAACGAAAAAGAGAAATTTGCTCAAGCGCTAAAGCAGGAGCTGGCCAACGTTGTGGCTCGTGTCATAGACAGGGTGGTCCGCCTCTATGCTGAAAGTGACTGCTCACCAACCCCGGCTTCAGTGCTTACACAGGAGACTCCTGCCAGGGCATTGGGTTTGAACTCAGGCAAGAAACCAAGGCTTGGGTTCGGACCCAATGTCCTACTGCCTGGAGGGGCGCATGGGATAGAACAAGCTGAAGCACTACCACTGGTCTCAAAGAAGCTTCAAGACAAGAGGAACGCCCTAATTCAAGGCAAACAAAAGCACCCCCTGATTCCCCCACAAAACCCTGGCTTATCTTTCTTACCCCAGCCTCCTCTCCCTACACTTTTACCCCCCAGGAACAAAGAGTCTTTCCTGCCTTCCTGCCCTCCGAACCCTCCTCCGCTCCCCCTACCTCTTCTGCACTACACCATGCAGCACCTCTTTACTCGCTCTCTCTCCAGCTTACCCCTCCACAAGGACGGTCTCTCTAGTGAGCCCTTCATGGAATTTCGCTCTCACAACCCCTCATTCCCACCCTTACCGCCACTGCTGGCCCAATTAAACCCTTCCCTTGCTGACAGAGGGCGGGATGAGGGGATGAGAACAGGTGGTGTTGGAGGAATGGATGGAGGAGACGTAGGTCTCTATCTCGGCGCTGGAGCAATATCCTTACATTTACAGGTTACCAACAGAAAGACTGCAGATTATGTTTCTAAAAGATTAGAACAACTTGCCTGTTGACTTTATATCCATTAGAATTATTAATTGTGTGATTCATTTTATTTGAACAACGCCAGACGAATATATTGGTTGTTAGATATTAATGGCAGCACAGTTGTTGCTGTAGTGCTGGTTTTGACAGTGGCATTTAATACCACCTAAAACTAAGGATGGTTTTATAGTTGTACATTATTGTTGCAATACATTTCAAATTACTGTCCAAAACCATTTTTAGAGCTGTTTAAGTATGCCTTGTACATGAAATGTATTTTCTTACTAATAGATCAAGTGCACATATCTGGTGTTTAAACCAATAGCTGTGAAAATGCTGTAGCTGGTTTTGTTTGAATTCAGATTTCAGAATCCGTTTCAGAAATTCTAGTTTTCTAATTATTTGTATTTGCTTGTGTGCAAACGTGCCATATCTCAAATTCCCTTAACTCTCTGAACTCTCAAGAGGGTCTATCTCCATGCCATCTGAAGAAAGCCAAGTTAATGTTCTTCTACGCACGCTACCCCAGCTCCAACACACTCAAGACATACTTCCCTGATGTCAAGGTGCTTTTGTTTAATCACTCTGGGCGTATGATTTACATCATAATAGTACTGATGCAAAACAGTATTACACACATGTGGATATGTATTACCAAGCATTTGCTGGACCGCTAATCAGTTCTCTGCAGGGGCAAAGAATAACATGGGCATTCCAGAAATAATTACTAGAGTTATAGATTCCTCGAATAAAGTATTTCTTAAGTTTTCAAGGTCCTTCTGAACTGCTGTGATTAATGACAGTAATGTACTGGCATTTGCTAAATGTTTGCAGTGTAGGCTACAGAGGTATGGATACACTTCAACCCATTTGGATGTTTCAGAAAATTTTTTATTAGTTATGATTCATCTTTGCCAACTTGGTCTTTTCTTTCATTTTTTTGGTGCATGGAATGTGCAATTATGTGCAGTTCAACCGTTGCGTCACCTCCCAGCTCATCAAGTGGTTCAGTAACTTCCGGGAGTTCTTCTACATTCAGATGGAGAGGTTTGCACGTCAGGCGGCTCGCGAGGGACTTCCTGCGTCCAGGGATAGGGCACTGCGCCTGGGCCGAAACTCAGAACTGTTTCGCATCCTCAATATGCACTACAACAAAAGCAACGACTACCAGGTCAGATTGAGTTTGTGCGTATATGTGTTCATTGTGTTCATGTGGTGGGATGCTATCCTCCAAAAGTTTGGAATTTTTTTGTTATTTTATATACATTTTTTACTGATAAAAACATTATAAAGTAGACACTCTAAGGACATTTATTTTAAAGTGTTTTATACAAAATCGTTTATTAAATAACAATTATTAACTGGATAGTTTTGACTGTTACACAGCTTGCATGGACCACTGAGCGAATAAAGAATAGATTCTAGGAAGTAACTAGAACTAGGCTAAAACATAGTTTGAAAAAAGCTTATACCATGCATTTATTATCACAGGCTTTGAATTAAAGTCCTGACTATGTGGGCCACTGTGAAACTTGAATATAAGTTAAGTTGATATTGTCTTGTATAGTTAGACTTGCCTTAACTAGCAATAAATCTCAACTAAATCTCAAATGGCTCCTTAATACGTCTATTATGTGAGCTATTAAAATCCACTTTCTGCACTCAAATACTGCACTATTTGTCCAGAATGGAATTATAAATACACGTCTGAACACACCATTTGGGTACCGAAGTATTATTATTCCTACATAGTGCACTAGAGAGTAAAGAGCACTATGGAACTAGGAAAAAAAAAAACAAAAAAACAACTGTTTCTCACCAAGCACTACTGTATGTTGATTATTATATTTATGCTTTGTGTCTGTCATGCTTAACAGCGCCATTACCCTGCATAAAATCCCTGTAATGCACAGCTGTGTCTTATTGCCTCTCTACAATAGTTTTTCTCTACTGCTTGAAAATTTGAACATTTGTATTCTGAAACTGAATGTTGACAGCATTCTCAGTCATTTTAGAATCATCAGCGACTTTAGTCATCATTCTGAACATACCTTTGCATATTTAAAAACATTTTAGACAAAATGAGCATATTATAATCCTCTCATAAATGTGCTTTAGTCTGCAATGATATATTATGGTTTTGTATAATGAAAAACATTGGTATCAAGCATTTGAATGGGATTGTACGTTTGTGTTAATGGCTTGTGGTGTGCTCAGGTGCCAGACAGGTTTGTGGAAGTGTCTGAACTGGCTCTGAGGGAGTTCTTCACCGCCATCCAGAGTGGACGTGACGCTGACCCCTGCTGGAAAAAATCCATCTATAAGATCATCTGCAAACTGGACAGCCCTGTGCCTGACAGCTTCCGCTTGCCTGGCTGCCCCATGGACACACACCGCATGGTCTGAGACACAGACACACTCACGCACACACACACACACGCGCGCACACACAACACAGCTAAGAATTAATATGCGTATATCAACAGACACAAACAACACATCGCCCAAGAGGGTTAGCTCTGATATGCAAACTCACACACATTGCCTGAGGATCAGCACTGGCAAACTGGCAAACTGGCAAATACATCTGCATACCAACACCAACACACACATACACACACACACACACACACACACACACACACCTGCTAAATATCATACAGCCACTAACTGGAACCACGCAAAACTATTTATATAATCTGAAGAGTGAACAGTATCTATGCGATAGTGGTCTGTTGCCTTCCAGATCCAATGGAAAGAAATACAAGTGGCACTAATACAGAGGTCAAGGGCCTTGTTGAATGTACAAAATTATGAATAGGTCACAGAAATGTGTTAGAACTTTGTTAGTACTGTTTCAGAGAGATAATCATTATTTGGAGATATTTTAAAGGTTTTTCTATCTACATGCTGAAACCTTATTTTCATGTAATTTATCAAGAAACTGAAGCACTTAAAAACCGTGCGCCTAAAGGCACTCTTTTCATTGTAATTTTATATTCAACTTGCTTATTTGCCATGCTGTTTTTGCATATTAATTGTTTATTTCATAAGGCTTTGAGTCTAAAAAATGTGTGACATTTTGATGTAACAGTGTAACTTGTAATTAAAAGTGATTGTTCAAGCACGTTCTGTACAACAGCGTTTATTATGAATACAATTTTACAGAAACTTGTTTAGAAATGTGTTCTGGATAACCATTATGATACTCCATGCGGGGAAGGGTGTGTGTGTGATCTCTTACTAAGTCTAAGCGCCTGACAGGCAGGCTGGGTCGATTCAGGGAGCTGAACTGACAGCTCTATGCTGGCATTTTGCCTTGTGCTAAATCATGTGCTGCACTATAATACTTACGGGCTACTTCACTACACTGTAACAGTTTAACAGTAATAGAATTAATTTAGACATACTTGCATAAATTAAACAATCGACAGACAAAATTATCCATCAAGCCGACTGAACGAATTCTAAGGGGGAAAAAGAGGTGGGTGGTATGTTCAGCTTTACAGGTACAACTTCATTTACTACAACTTTTTTTATTTGGACATCTTCAGTTGTAGCTTTTACTTACAGTATAGATATATATAGTTCTATTTCTGTCCCTTTTTCATTCTGTTATGATCTACTGTTCTTACTTTATTGCCTGGAACTGTCAACCTACTGTTCTATGATTACAACACTCCCAAAATTTACCTCACACACAAACTGTCTTGTCACTACCTCACACACTGTCTGATAATATACTACACACTATCAGCATTTGCACACTGTCCCATAGTAACTTCCCTTCAATAATACCTTTGAGCTACTAATTATACCACACACATAATACCATACCATAATAACATTGTCCCTTAACGTCCGCACACTGTCCTTTAATAACCAGGTACTCTTTGATGTTTTTTCTTAATACTATAAACACATACAAAAGCATTGTCCCATTATACAGCACACACTTCTTAATACCTCGCACACTGTACAATAACACCTCACACACTGTCCCATAGTACCCCACTCTGATAAAACTTTCCCATATTTTGCACACAACACTGTCCCATATCACCTCACACACTCCTTAATACCTCATACAGTGTACCATAATACCTCACAAAATGATAATACCTCACCCACTGTGTAATAACTCCTCACACACTGTCCCACTGCAGCTGGTGGCCTAGAGTTTTGCCCGTGTGATCGGAAGGCTGTGGGTTCAAATCTCAGGACTGCCAGTGGAGTCCTGAAGTACCCTTGAGCAAGGGAATGTCCCCACACACTGCTCCCCTTCTGTGGTGTGTTTACGCACGACTATAAGGGGACACTTTACTTCAGTAGCTCACATACAGTTTGATAATACCTTACATTGTCCCATTATACACACTCTCTCCTAAACGTATAAACTGGTTATGCTCTTTTAACTGCAGTGCGACTTTAGGCCGCTCTACTCCCCTCTGAAGGTAATTCTAATCACATGATTTTCATGAATTCGCCACCTCTGCATCCATTTCCATAGTGTGTGTGTGTGTGTGTGAGAGAGAGAGAGAGAGAGAGCGCGCGCGTGCTGTTGGTGCACATGTGACCGAGTGTGTGGCGATGGCTCTCCCGAGGCTGCTGTGGCTGGAGCTCGCTCTGTTGTCCTGCTGCTTCATCTGTGGGATCATCACCGCAGCTTCAGTCACCATCTCACAGGTACGGACAGAAAAATGTAGCACTTTCTATAGTTTCGGGTTGAAAGCTGCCATGGCCTGTTCGTTAAGTTACCTTGCTAACACACCGTCAGCCGAGACAACTGCCAAAGTAAGAGCAGAATAAAGCTCGCACTGTTTCAGCCTGGCTTTAAAAGCTTTTTGTATTTCGTTTGCTACCGAGCGACTACTGCTGTGTGTTTATAGTTTATAATGAGCACCCACGATTGGGTTTTGGGTTCTGCATGTGCTTCTCTTCAAGGTTAAAATATATCTCTGATTCATCGCGATTTCGTCTTTGCATATAGATGTGATTATCCTTTTGCACTTTTAATTCGTCTGATCCCAAAAAAAAGTTGTTTCCCTGTGCGTGTCATGTGACTGGTGAAAATATTTTGTCAGTGTTTCTCCTTATCCAGAGAAAAAAAACACGATCTGACCGTGCAAAAGTGAGTATACGGTGCTTGGTTCAGGTAAAATAGAAGTCGTCTGAAAGAATGGGAAAATCAACAAACGAGAGTGTCAGAAAAGTAAGCAGTGTGACTCTTCACTTCCTTTCTGTTGTCTTTACCACTTCTCCCTTTCACTCGGTCATGTGACCCTCCGCCCCTAAACTTCTATTTGGTAATTGGCTTATTGAAGTCAGATGAGTGAATGAAAGAAAAGTGAGAGAGAACAGTAGTGCATGGGGTTCAAGTTTCACTACATACAAAAGTATTAAGACAAAACTAAAAAAGTACTAGGACAAAAGTATTGGGACGCCTGACCATTAGACCAACAGAGACTTAAATGACCTTGCAGCTTCCTCTTTTTTGGAAGTCTTTCCACAAGATTTTGGAGTTTTTTGGGGTGGGGGTTCTTCATTCTCTGTATATATGCGGTCTGGCACTGATGTTGGACGAAAAGGCCTGGCATGCAGTCTCCGTTCCAGGTCCTCCCAAAGGTGCTGGATGGGGTTGTGGTCATCCAGCCGTGTCTTTATGAACCTTGCTTTGTTGACTCGTTCACAGTCATGCTGGATTAGAAAAGGTTCTTCCCAAAACTGTGTCCATAAAGTTAGCAGCATGGCATTGTCCAAAATGGCTTGGTCTGCTGAAGCCCTTCTCTGGAAGTAAGGGACCTATGCACCAAACCCTGAATCACATGTGTCCCAATACTATTGTCCACATAGTGTAACTCTGTACTGCTTCCCTTCCCACAACTCCCTCTGAGACAATACTTCATTTTAATGTTACGGATTTCTAAGCAGAAATGTGTTTACGGCAGCTAAGAGAGGGATGAAATGCATCCCTGCACATGCAATATCAGTATAAACGGGCAGACGAAGGGCAGGAGGGACTTATTCAGAAGTTATCCTGAGCCTTTGTGGAATTGTGCATAAAAAAAATCTATATTTGCAAAGATTTCAATTGCTTTTTAAATAAAGTCTTCTGCTGAAAGTTTTGTGTGAGTTAATAAAACAAGGTCACTGCTATTTAATTAATGCCTCATTCCTCTTACTTCTTTCTTTCAGACTGTTTGCTTACATTATGGACAAAAAAAACTTGTATATATCTCTTTCACACATGCAGGGTGACTTTGGAGGGAAGTGTATGCTCTATGGTGCTGTGCACTTGAACGGTTCAGACTTCAGCGTGAGCTGGTCCAGCTCTCCCTCCCTCTGTTATTTTGTGTCTGCCATCTCTGTGTGTGTGGCCATCTTCTGCTTCTCCTCCGTCCTCTACTGGGTCTACACAAGCTGTGTGGAGGAAGAGGTTAAAAGGTAAGAGCTCAATTCGTTGTCAAGTATTAGGAAACCCAAAATATTTGCAGAGCTTTGTTTACGTCGAATTCTTCCTAACTGGCTGTTTATGAATAGTAATACTAGTCCTCTTTTTCTTCCTTCAGAGAGAGATTATGGATGAATTTGTCACTAGTTGTATCTGGAGTATTCCTCTTCTTCCTCCTGGTGACAGGGTGCATCCTGAAAGTGGGCCGAGACACACTTTGTAATTCAGTGCTTCAGACTGGGCATAACATAACCAGGTGAGAACACTCCCACCTCGTTGGATGAGGGCTTATTGAGGGTTTTGTGCTCTTAGGGCGATCAAAACTGTAGTAAACAGTGCATTCAGTTATGCAATACATGTCTAATATTGAATTAAAATGGATGAATTCTGCAGATGAACTAATGTGCAGTCAGTTACGCCGCTGCCATTTATGTGTTTGCAGGTGTGATGAAGCACAGAGCAAGCCATGGGTGAAGCCTCTGATCGGGAGCAGTTTCTACTCCAGACTGCACAGTGCTGAGGTATTTAAAAACACCTGTCCTTTTGTCCCTTCCCTGCAAATATTCTCTTCTATATGATTTCAATTTCATGCCCAAAACCCCTTTCTGAATACTGAAGCCAGTCTGTGTATTCATTTTTCCTGATGTGGCAAAGATTTTGTATTTTCTGGGCTATTTACATAATTACTCCAATATTTAAATTTAAACTGCACTGAGACACTAAAAATAAATAAACAATAATAAAAACTGTATGCAGCGCTGAGTACCTACCAGATAGGTCCAAGGAAGGGCAAATGACGAAAGGGTCTCGGGTGCTCAAGATTTAATGATGCAAATGGGAAATGAAGATGAGTCCGCCCGATTAAATACCTGAGATGAGCTCCTGTAACACAAATTGCTGAAAAAGTTAAGGCTGGATTTGACATAAAGGGGTCAGAACAGAGCTTGCTCCACCTAAAGGCCCTGGAATGGGAATCTGAGCCTCAGAACTGGACCATTCATTTGGATGGACAGGTGCCTGTGGATTGCTTATCTGGGGAAGAAATGGCACCTGGATGTACTGTGAGAAGAAGGCAAGCCAGACGATTTATTTCAATGATATTCCCTAATGGCAGTGGCCTCTTTCATTAGAATAATGCGCTTTGCTGCACTGCAAAAAGATACCACAGCACACCTGCCTAATGTTGTTTAGATCCCTCTCAGGAGTCCATGCCTCGACAAGTCAGAGCTGTTTTAGTGGCACATGGGGGACCTTTTCAATATTATACAGCTGGTTTTCAGTGTAATGGCTGTGTTTAGTCCTGAAGTATCCAGACTCCTCATAATTAGTACTGCATTTTCTTTTATGGGGTGAACTCCTTCCTCAGAATGAAAGTAACATGTAGAGCCTTAGATCCCCATGTAAACATTTAGGAAGACTGTGTAGATGATCTTGCACCCTGGAGATTTGTGTCCAGCAAATCTTTTCCTCTTTTTTAGTCTTGGAATATGCTGGAGTTATTTTGATCCATAACATTGCAGATCAGTTATAAAAATTGTATAGCAAATAGTTTATTGATTTTTTTTTAAAATAATATTTTTAATAAAAAGTATCAATGTCAAATTATACAAGTGCTGTTTATATATTTAGACAAACTAGTGAACATTTCAGTGTCATGTGAGAGACCTGCAATTCTGATGGCTCTGTGGCATTTTGTGAATTTCCATAATATCTGCGTTTCAGCGGCCTGTGCTGTGATATTGATCAAATGATATTATTTGGCCATTTTCTCCATTTTATGGTTTCAGCTCTATCTAATATTGGTCCTAGAGTCCCTTTCATTGTTCATTATATTGTCCCTTTCAAACCATCAGTTAAAAATAACAGGCCAGGTAGAGAAGGGAATTCCTCCAAAAATAAGATAATGTAGTATGCTCTACTGTCATTTTCATGAATGGATGAGTTCATATATTGAGTTCTCAACTGATGAGATGAGACACAAATTTATTTATTTATTTATTTTTTTTAGTTTCATCCTGATTTTGTCTTTTTACTTTCTCAACATGGCTGGACCTTTTTTAATTTTTAGTATGTGCTATGATCCATAGTCACCACTCGTTTTTTGACAAGTGTGTCACCTTTACAGGTGGCAGTGTGGGTGAACTTCTTCAGCTGGATGATCATACCTGTTCTGGTGGTCCTGCAGCGTAGATGGAGCTCCAGGTCACGAGAAGAGGATCCGGGAGCTAGCCCCTCTGAAACAGAGCCTTTCTTCAACCGCCCTGGACACCCTCAGTGACTGTACTGTACATACACAGATGCGTTTACAGTAGCATGTGCAGAGCAGAATGTCACGAGAACCAAGCACAGAAACAGATAAACACAGACTTGCACTGATTCAGGCACAGTGCCAGCGGCTAGCTGAAGAAACAGGGTTTTGGCTACACAGCGGTCAGTGCTTTTAGTTTTGCTCACCAGTGGTATCAAGGCTTTGTTGCCATGGTTACTGATCTGCGATTGGCAGCAGTATCCTGGCAGTTAAGAGGGTGTGGCGGCCAGATTGGTCTCTCTGACCTGTTCTGATTTAGATGCAGCTTAAACAGCTCAAATTTGACTAGATTATTAACTAGATGCAAGTGCCTGTGGATACATTTCGTATATCCTGCTGGCTTGAGTCCCTGACAAATGCTTTGGGACATAATAACATTTCAGTGATGTTTTTCTTTGACAGTGTTGCAGAATGAAAGACATAACTGAATGTAAATAAGCTCTATGGGGTTTCTTACGTTGGTGTATTTGTCCTAAAGTACTGAAACTTAATTCTTTTTTTTTTCCTTGTGTTTGTACAACATTAGCACCCCCTTCTGTCGGTTCTTCTTACTTGTTTTATTGAAATACTGTACCTACGCTGGGTCTTCTGTTTCTCTGTGTTTGCACTGTTGATGTTTTTTGAATGTTACTTTTCAACTACATTTTTAAAATCTGAAAATGTGTACACGCAGGCTGCCTGTAACTCAAACCAAAATGCTTGGGAGTGGATGTGTGTGCTTGAATGGTAGTAGTTAGAAGCTTTATTTGTGATTGGATTTTACTAAACACACACAAGGACTAAAGAAAGGTATGTATGTGCAGCAGTACAGCTTGGTTTGACGGGGACATAAATCTACCCATAAGCCTGTGATAAGACCTGTCTGGTGTGGGCGAGGTGCCAAAACCATGCTGCTGTTCACAGCAGTAAAGCACTCAAAGACACTGTGTCTTTCCTGTTGTTGCCTCACACAAAGGCAGACTGTTTTTTATTTGTTTATTGCAGCATTAGCAGTATACTCTTCCCTCCATATCTCACATGCTTCATCTCTCTTCGGCTGCCTGCTCTGCAAAATGGATGTCATCTCTGAACAGAATGGGAAACAGCTACATATTGTATTATTAGGTAAAGATTTTTCTGCAATGATTTTTATTAAAGGATATTACATTATATTTTGTCTACTTGTTGGATTACATTGTGTTTAAATAGCTTACAAAAGGGGGCTCCATTATCCTGTAGTATATTGTACCATACCCGACTCAGGTTGGTTCAAGAGGTCTGGCCACAGCATGTTATTTTGGTTGACAGGTGACTGTGGGCCGGTTTTCTCTTTGATGACCTTCATAATGTGGCCTCATACACTCCTGATATAGGACACGATGGAGTACATGTTCAGTAGAAACCTTTCTTCCAGATTAACAGAAAAAATGCTACAAGCTAATGGTCCTTTTATGGTTTAATTAATACCTTAACAAGAACCTGTCTTCCTGATTCCCTCCTGAACCGCCTTCAGATTGTCATGACCTGCTGAACTGAAACCAAAATTCCTTTATTGCACTTTTGAAATGCACGAGTTGGACTGGTTTGGTTCAAATGGTTACTGTTCTAAAATGTCACTGATTGAGCTACGTTCAAAACGGTATAATTTAATTATTTCACGAATTATTACAAAAAAATAATTCCTGGTAATGATCTATGCTGGTTGGACTTAATCATCTGCTGTGGTTAGATTTAGTTAGGAAATTATGTTTGAACTGTGCTGTATTTTACTACACATGAAACGATTCACACTCCTTATGCATGCAGTGTTTCTTTTCTTTGTTTTTTGATGATTATTGAGCTTGATCCACATCCACATCAATACATGACAAGCATGCCAATTACACTGTGGCATAAAGTAATGTACTTCTAAATTATGCCTGTTATGAAAATTTTAGAGCCTGTCCCCACTCTGCTATGCAAACAACTAGGCATATTTGTTTTTTTCTCATTATTTTAGTATATGTGAGTAGCAATATGTCTAAAATGTTCCAGAATAATAAACCATTTTTTATAAACGTGTCTGTGGCTTTTAAAACCCATACTTCATACTTAAACTCAGCTAAATCTTCGACACAGTGACATCTCCTGGCAGGTGTGTGATGTTTAAATGACAGTCCTTACAGACTTAAAAAATATTTATTTTATGTTTAATATTTTGCCATCTAATATTTAGATCTAAATATTTGCTTAATAACAAGTATCGGTGTCAGTTACTCTAATTGTAGAATTGTGTAGTACTGTTTTCACACTTTTTCATCTGCTTTTTCAGCATGCATTACCAGTCTGTCATAAAAACTAGGGATGTCCCGATACCACTTTTTTATGTCCGATACCGATACCGATATTCTAAATTTGGATATCTGCCGATCCGA
>JBBPDH010000011.1:9850944-9870168 GCA_037974565.1 Clupeocharax schoutedeni | reverse complement strand
GCCCGAGTACAGATACGGATACAGATAATTCATATGGTTAACGGATACAGATACAGATAATACTGTACTCGCTCATCTCTAGTGGATTTACACTATTACAACAGAATTACTGGTCATAAAGGAGGTGATCTTAATGTGTGTATATCAAGTGGCCCAGATTATATCAAGTTCTATAAAATATTGCATATAGGTCTATAAAATTCAAGTTAACCTTGTTTTTCACAGCTCCGTAGTTGAACTCTGTGAAGGCAAGCAGAGAACAGTGTGGGTTTTCTCTTTCTGAGACTGCATTCACCCCATCACACTCTCCGATTTCCTCTAGTTCTCTGGAGCGGCAGAACAATGTGCAGTTCTAAAGGGGAAATTATCAAGTCAGAATGAAACTTAGCACAAAAAAAATTTAATCAAATGTACTGTAGTGCAGCATCACAAGAAAGCAATACTGCACCTTCCCTGAGCACTGGCTCAGACCAACCTGGTAAAGTTTTTGCAAGTATCTGGTCATGACTGTGAGGTAGGCAGCGGACTCCTTCACATCCTGAACTCTTTTCACAAAGAAACCATCCACCACCTGAAACATGCAAACACATCAAGCCTTCTATATATACTATTTCAGCTTTGAATTGCTTAAAATTCCATGCTGTACTTACCACAGCTATATCTGATACATAATACATGCAATATATATGGCATAAGTTAAAATACATTTACAGAAATGTATTTGATTTAAGATCTGAATGCCTGTTTTCAAACATTCAGTATTCTGAATGCTCATTTTTCAATAAAATCTTTTTGTAAACTTTTAAGCAATATTTTACAGTTACAATCCAATTATTTTCAACAAAATAAATCGACTTTGATTTTGTATATGTCCAGTGTGATACACTGGCTAATTCTGATTGTTGTTCACTATATTGTTTACGTAAAATTTCATTATTTGAAATCGCACAGTACTGTATCACACCTCAGTGTAGAAAAATGTTATCTGACCTGTTACTCTGTATATGTGTTATAAGGACAAAAATGCACACCGAGTTCTTTAAACTCAGATGCATCTTGGCAGGAACAAGCCACGTGCACATACATGCATACCTGTGTGTTAACTATGGCTTGCTGTAATGTGCTCTCGGGGAGACTCAGGTGGGCTGCTGCAGACCCACACTCCTCGACCAGGTAAATAGGCTTATGCAGACCACACCTTTTCAGACGAAACTGAGAGAGAAAGATCAGAAAAAAGAGATTAAAGAAACAAATCAAAGATCTTGTTCATGGCCTCAGACCATCACCAGGAATTTTATTTGTTTTTTGCAATCGAAGAGAATTTTAATACAAATCTAACCATAAATCTGCATTTATCTTCAGGGTCATTAACCTTGCACCTGGACACCCGAGGAGTTTTGTTTGAACTCTATTATATCAGGTCTAGTTATTAGCCCTCTTTTATAAGATCTCTGCTTTATTGAAAACCACATACTACACTACACTACACACTGATTTACCCTAACAATAAAGCCTAATATTACACAGGTATTGCCAAAACAGCTATGACCCGTCAAGGAAAGAGGGTCCAAAATGACCTCTGAGGGTGTGCTGTAGTGAAACTGAGTTCTGCTATTATGTAGATTTTAAGTGAAGAAAATTGTACAATCATGCAGAATGTATAAATATAAACATTTAACCTTCTGTTCTCTGAAGCGTCCGTCCATGATACTTCCACACAGATCATCCATCCTCTTCCTCTCAATGATGTAATCGAGAACCAGCTCCTTGGCCACGGGTGGGCGCAACTGACCTAAACCCCAGGCATTAACAGCTTGTTTTTAAAAGCTACAAACTTGTTAATCAACTGCATTGTTACTCTTAAATGGATGCTATAATGATAGGGCAAGTAGACTCTACCAGTCTTATGCCTACTGTTGAGGCTTTAAGAGTAGGCTTGTGATGAAAACTACCTTGGTAACTCCACTTATGCTTCAGTCTGAAGCTCCTGTCTTTCTGCTAAAAGCTGGGTGGTGCTGCAATGCACAGTAATATTTTGGCTAAGCAATAAAGCTCAATTTATGCACAACCTTTAAGGTAAAGCAATTGCAAAACTGTAAGATAAAGTAAAAAGTTTCTACTCTCCAAACAATCTGGGAGCGTTCAGTAGACGTTAGCATCCCAAAGTCTTTTAACAGATATAACAACACAAAACATCCCATATTCTTAATAGTGAAAGGCTGGCAAACAAAATGAACAGCTATGGATCAAAAGAAGCATCCGCATATGTGTGAAAGGGTGACTGAGCCAGACAAGAGAGTTTACCAGGCACTGGTGACACTTTCTCACGTGCAACCCATAGGAAGTCTCCCACATTCAGTTTCCTGACGTCAAAGTTGACTCCATTCCTTTGCAGTTCCTTGACCAGTTCTTGTTTGCGTGCCGTGTTTCCCCTGTAGAGCCAAAAATGTCTTTTATGCATTGCACTAAAATACAGTAATTTCAAAGCAGCTATGTACTGTCACACTTACCCAGTAGTCTCAATAAAATCAACACACAGTACAATGTCATAGAAGCCAGGGAGAAGGTATGCACATCTTGTCACTGAAGCCTGGCACTTTTCTGCAAAGCTTGAGGCGGGTGCAACACTTTTTGCCTGGGTTTCTGAGAAGGCTGTGGTAGGGCCCTTTCTTGGGGAGCTGGAGCAAAAAAGAAAGCCAACAGACTGATGGACAAAAGTATGTTAAAAACTTGTTATTGTGGTGAATTCTAGCTTTTTTGATATTTCACCAGAAATATAAAAACCCTGTTATTATCATTATTATCGTTGCCATCATAATCATTATTAATAATTTAATAATAGTGAAAACAACAATAATAATGATAATCAACAGACCCACTCTAAATTAGCTGAAGCAGGCCACCTTTGAAATAATGTCTAAGCATTTTTAAAAAATAAGGTCGTAATTGTATTTCGCCAAACACTCTGAACAGACACCTCATCTTCTCCTCAGTCAGTCTGTTAATATTTCAGTCTCACCAGCTGTCTTCACCTTCCTCCTCATCATCTTTATCCTCATCTGCAGTCAGGTCAACAGTGAGTGGTCCATCGCCTGAGCCCTCAGCCTCGCTCATTTTGTCTTCCTCTCGTCCATCATCTCTCCCTCTCTCTCCAGACTCCAGTCTCTCTGCTAAAGCTAAGCCGAGCTCAGTCAAAGAATACCTTTTAAAAAAAAAAAAGAAAGGGGAAAAACAAAGGAGTACAAATGAAACAGAAGGGCTTATTTAATATCTGCTTAGTTATTAAGTGAATATCACAACATTATATTCAGCTAACAAAAAACCCAAACCCATGCTTCAATCCACTAAATATATGTCAAATAATTATTTTAGTTCAGCTTTAAAGTCTGCCTTGAAGTTTGGTCTAAAACGGACTTGTAGTAACTGAAGAAGTGTAACTGAAGAAGAGTAATTCTGAACAGAGCATGTTACCTGGCAGGGTTGTGTGTCTTCAGAAGAAGGTCTTTCTGGATGAGGGTGCTCACTGACGACCACGCTGTGTATTTACTGCCAAGCTCAGGCTAAGCACACAGAACAGAGTGCAAAGGCTTGTAACACTTTAATAAAAGCAGCTCAAAAAACATTTAAGTGTATTGTTTTAGAAGTTCAATCAGTAGTCATACCACAGTGAAAGATTTGTCAGAAAGGGACTGTGCCTCAGTCTGCAGTTCATTTTTAAACATGAAGCCTTTACTTCCAGGTAACTGAAAAAAATCATAAAATAGAAGTTAGTTATATTTATTTCAAAATGTGTTCTGTCTAACACAGGAAATTCCTCTCAATAATTCTCTGTGGCATAAACGATTTTGCCTTGCTTGTTTTGACAGAGATCATCATACGGTTGCTATAAGAGTATGTATTGCACCTTTGAGTGTCTGTACAATGTGAGCAAAACAGCATAGCCTCCAGTTCGCTTCTGTGGTATATATTCCCTTTTCTTCATTCTTCCATTTTCTTTTCCTTTACCTGCCTCACCTTCTGCCTTCCTCTGCAGAAACAAGAAAGAATGTTAGTGGACTAGAAGGGCAAAGTTTTGTTTGAGATACTGTATATTTACAGCATATGTCTTAGTGTTTCATGTCAAGTAGTTGTTTGTCATTTCAATTTACACAGTACACAGTAAAATGAAATAGCTTTTTTCTAGGACGTTGGAGCAACACAAAAAACAATACAAGAACCTTGTTTTGTCCACATTCAGGGACAATAGCCCCAGGCTCCATTGGCCAATGCCAGAGGCCTTGGCAGCCCCAGTAGCCAAAGCCCACCACTGGCCATGGCGAGTTTGAGCCCATTCTGTTGACAAGGTTTTTCTAAAGAGTCTATGCAAGGTGTGTGCAGCTGAACAGCAGCAATGGGTGAACTTTAAAAGTGCAGAATTCACTGAGTGTACAAAAACTTTTAGACATCTAAGGCACTGGATCATTTTTTTTAACCCACCATATTTTCTCCACCTTTTTGAAAAGGATCCTTAGAGGAAGATGAAGGTTTGGGCGGAGCCAGGTTGGCACTGTTGGTACTTTCAGTCTGAGCTGGAGCACAGCCACTTGGAAGGACATGGATAGGAGCATCGGCACCTACACAGGAACAAAATAAATATATATTATAACCTCGATCATATAAAATAAGTGTAAAGTGTCCATTTGTAAAACGTGAACACACCACAGTGCCACAGTTTGAACAGCACAAAATTGTTCTCTGCATTTACCTCATTAACCCAAATAAGTGGGCAGCCAGAAACACAGCAACTGAGGGATCAGTCTCTTGCTCAAGAGTAGTGGTCCTCAGTGGTACCACCAGTAGTCCTAGGATTTGAACCTTGGACCTTATGATCATGGGGGCAACTCCCTAACCACTAGGCCACTAACTCATATTCACATATAACTCTCCACTTTGGAGCAGCTAGTGGTTTTCCTAGTGGTTAGGGAGTTTCCCATGCAATTGGAAGTTTGAAGGTTCAAATCCCAAGACTACACTGGCAACACTGACGTACCCTTGAGCAGGATACCATCCTAACACTGCTTCAGTCCCATGTCTGGCTGCCCATTTCTTCACTTGGTGAATGCGTTATATGCAGAGAAAGTGTTTTACATTGTTGACATGGTGTGGTGTGTGACTACAAGCGGCCACTTTACTTTACTGTACCGTTCTCGCTGTAGTAGGTCTGGAGCCGCTTGTCCAGGACCTTGCAGATACCGTCTCCAAAGTTCTGCAAGATCTTCGCCTCTTTACCGTTTTTCAGTGGTAGGGGATACTTTTTCAGAGAGTTAATGGCCTTAGAGAAAACACAAAGAGGTTTGTGGTTCAGCAGCAGGTAGACTGCACCAGAGCAAAAAGTGAGATAACGCACAGACACTAGTTTACCTTCTGATACACGTACTGGGTCTTCAGTCCCTTCTCTTTGGCCTGGTCTCGCATCTCCATCAGCCACTGGAGGAAAAGAGGGTTTGGACAAGAGGGCAAAGGGCGTTTCCGACCCACCCTGACAGGCTCCGGGGCCATAATTAAGCTCGGAAATGTTTTACACCAGACAAACCCCAGATAACCAGCTCTGTATTTGTGTCAGTATTGTTTTCAGCTAACATTGGCTATAGACTTCAGGAGGTTCTCCCATTCTCAGAGCTGTCGTTTAGTAAAACACTGACAGCTCTCACAGTTATTTGCTCCAGTCTGTGTGCGTGTTAGCAGCAGAGGCTCCAGTAAACAGCTGCACTGTTGTCTGTCTCACGGTTTAAAAACTGTTCATTTCATGGCAGGTCGGTGCGCTTTTAAATTACAACGGAAGGGGGTTTTCTCGGTTGTCATTACATCAGATCCACATTTAAAGTGGTTATTGTAAAGTTATCAGTTGTTAGCACTGCTGCCCGCCATTGTTTTCGAAAACGGTTTGTGTACATCCTTTCATCCTTTCAGCAGAACGGACAGCGCCACTCAGCGTAACGGAGTAAAAACTACATACATCCATGAAGTAAAGCGGCCCCTTATAGTCACACACCACAGCACACAGTGGGAACACTGACATTCTTTCTCTGTATTAAATCCATTCAACAAATAATGTATTGAGTGACCACCACCTGCGCTTGTGGGTACGGTATCTTCGTCAAATGTAGTTCAGTGGTGCCACTGGCAGTCCAGGGAATCAAACACATGATGACCTGTGTTTGATGGGGACCTGATTGCAGGGAACCACCAGACCACTAGCTGCCCCCCAAAAAGCACTGAATCTCCCCAGTGGAATACCAAACGCCACTGTTCTGCATGACTGACGGAAATATTCTATATCCACTATTCTACTATTCTAACGAGGATACATGCATACAAACTTACATGCATTCATACATACACACACAGGTTATTACACTGATCTATGACAGATTTCTTGGTCTACAACATGTTCTAGACCACAACACATATTGCATTACTAGAAATGTTTAAATTCCAATTGCCCGTAGGTGTGAATGTGAGTGTAAATGTTTGTCTGTCTCTATATGTGGCCCTGCGACGTGCTGGCAACTGTCCAGGATGTACCCCGCCTTTGCCCATTGCAGCTGGGATAGGCTCCAGACAAATCCCCCACCCCGACCCTGAATGCAGGAATAAGTGAGTTAGAATAGCTAATAATTTCCCAACACAGAATTTACACTGCGGCTCAAAGAGTCCTGCACTGAAGCAGAATATTTATTTATGTTAAATAAGTCATTGAATTATTAGATGTAGGACATAATACTAATATACTACAGTTTACAATATGTATTAATCCACAGTTGCATTTAGGAAACTTTTTGTATGTTAAAGATTTGAAATGGAACAGTTATTCAATAAAATAACGGGCTTTACGACAAAGCTCTCTAATCGTTAACACCAGAAGCCCTACAATCAGGCTGCTAGTGAATTCCAGCAACAAGACCAAACACGGACCTGGAATCCACTGCATGTGTTCTCGACATCCACCCACTGACTAAATTTTACACACACACACACAAAACGGTATTACTACATTTGTGAGGACAATTCATAAAGGCAATCTTTGTTCTTTAGTTTTTTCTAATGCACATTTCCAATACCAGCAGGATGTCCCCATTTTACACAGTTTCCAGTATTTATATCATTATGTAGAGATTTGTTCATCACAAAGTGATAAATATGCACACACAGGCAGTCAGTTTCTGTCTTTCTGGACCATTCCAAAAGTACAAAGCATTTTATTAGCAAATATAGTGAAGCTATCAGACACTGTTCAATCCAATATATAAACATAGCATTAATTATGTTGTTTGACATGTTGTATAAAATAAAAAAATGTATTTATTGTCATGTGTAGAAAGCACATTCACATCCAAAAAAATAATCCATAATTAAATGTCATGCTCCACAAAATCATTGGCTTCCATTTAGGCTAGTGTGCGTAAAGATAAATCAGCATTCAATGTTGCGCTAACTTTACAAACAAGTACAAAAATATGTCCAAAATACGCTCAAACACATGTTACTATAAATGTATAAAATCCGGAATAAAGGTTAATAAACTCCACCAGAGAACATTGCATACCACCTTGATAAATATAAATCTCTTTTTTACAGTGACTGTCAATCTATTTTACAAACTGCAATGATAACTGACCAGAAAATAGTAGTTCCCTCTTCAGTATTCCCTCATATCCAAAAATTAAGGCACTATCTCAAATATTTTAAACGCAACTTGAGTTCTTTAATATGAAAATGAGTATGAGTGCAAATAACATTCATTTTCCTTTTCTTTTACATCTTTCAATGTTTGAAAAAGACTTAATGTAAACCAAAGTAGTGCATAATTATCATGTACAGTTTTTACTTCTACTGATTTCAAAGGGAAGAACCAGCCCCTATCTATAGTGGAAGTGTAAATTACAACTGAATCTCTGCCTACTGCTTGCGACACATTCAGCAGTTTGTGTAGTGTATGAGGATAGAAAAATTATTTCAGTGTCCCCCCCCCCCTTTTCCTCTCTTCCTTCTTTTTCATTTCTAAATATAAATCATTCAAATAACATTCCACTCCTTTACTTCTGCCTTTGTTATCTCAGCCCACAGATGCCTCTACTGTCCTCCTGACCCTGCTGTGTCGTCACTGTTCAGGGATAAAGGAGAGCTGGGCGGGGAGTTTTCCTCCTGGGCAGCGCCGCATGCTGCCCCCGACTGTCTGCGTGCTCCCTTGGCCCGCAAGAAGGCACTGTTTGGATGCTGAGTGTGTATGTGGCGCTGCAGTGCATCCTGGGTAGGGGCAGTGTGGCCGCAGTCCTCGCAGACATACAGCTTGGTGCGCCGCTCCTTGTAAGCATACTGCTGCGTCACACCATGAATCTTCTTCATGTGGGACTCCAGGGAGCAGCGCTGGGTGAAGGCTTTCTCACACAGATTACACTTATATGGACGGACACCTGGGGAGAATATCGAGAGAGACACATGTTAAAGCAAGTGTACTCGTGTGTATATTTGTCTCCCAAGTTTTTACTGCACAAGAAGAGCTTTTCACAAAAAAGGCTTCTACAAATAACCACACTGCAAATGTATGGGTAGATCTTGGAACTGCAATATGCATTGTGAAATAATAAATACACATTGGCAAGCCTTTCATGTGGTGGTAAACCACATTTTAAGTGTTTTAAGAGTGTTATTTTAAGAGGCCAATATTGATGAAAATGGAATTGTTTTTGCAAGAACCCACTCATTTGAATACATCTGACTGTAGAGCCTACAGCAATTCAGCCAAGCCAATTCATGCTGAGGTGTCCATACTGCTTTTTAATAGGGCAGCTAATCAGAACAGAGCTTATTTGTATCAAAAACAGGTTGTTTCCTAATGTAGAATTATCTGCCAATGCAGAATATGGGTCCAGAGGTAAACAAAGTGATATCGGTTCATTGGATGATGTGAGTCACAAAAAGCCTTGAGTCACAAAAACAGTCAAAGAAAATCTAAGGCTAGAGAGGATGCAAACAGCAAATGACACTTTGCACATTGCACAGTTTCACAAAGGCTAAAATTGACATCATGAGCTTTTATCTTCAGCTTCAGAGTGGGATCCAAGGAAATCCAAAACTGTGAAGGTACTTACATAAAACCAGAGTATTTACTGTACTACATAACACTGTAAATAGATGTGTTTGGCCAGACAGTAAAATATACCTGTGTGTGTGCGGACGTGCCTCTTGAGGTCGAAGGTGTCATTGAAGCCCTTTCCACAGAAAGAGCAAAGATGCCTTTTCTGTTCGCTGTGGCACTTCAGGTGCCTGTTGAGCATCCGCTGGAACTGGAACACTTTCTGGCACACCTGACATGCATAGTTTCCTCCGGCTGCAGTCACTGATGTCGTTGCAGTGCTGGCTGCAAGGCACAGTTTTGCCACAACATCCGCAGGATTAGTCAATGTACTTGGAATGGTGGGTGTAGCCTCTGAGGGGGGATTACCAGTGGTCACCTACAAATATAAAAAGCGAGGGAGAAACATTTACTAAATAGTACAAATATCTGTTCTATCCTTGATTTACCTGAAACACTGAGACTGATATACTTGTCTCTACATGCTGGAGTTATTCCTTATTAAAATAATTGTTCTTGGAAAAACATTCCACTGCATCAGACATAGTCAAGCAAAGCTATATTTGCATTTTTGTTTTGCAGTGGAGTTGTAAAGTAGCTAAACATTTTATTTTATACAATAATAATAAAAATAAGCCATGCTATTTAAGACAGAGATAAGGGGACAGTTGTTTAAATTAGCTTTTTCAGACAGACGAGCAAAAAACACTAACTCAGACTGTGCCGCTTCTTTCTCACATGGTGTTGTGTTTAAAATATGAACTCAAGAGACCTTTCAAGAGATCTTACCTTGATTTTGGAGCGGATGTAAGAGCTGTTCTGTGAGCTCCTGATGCGCTCTGTTTCCGGGCTGGTATTCTGTCCAAGAGCAGTACAGGAGGGCAGCTCGGCTGTGGAAACCACAGCGTGGAGGTCCTGTATGTATTTCTGTGTGCACATGATTTGTTCTTTACGAGTGGACAGACACAGGGCCACTTCAGCTGTGCTGGCTTCTGTCTCTTCACTCAGAACTGGAGGTGTCACAGAGACTGATGGAGAAAAGCATGCAGTCCGTTAAAATGGTTTGAGAGTAGTCATCATATATTCATTGAGAATTTATCAATATTAATAAACATTTATGTAAACTTATCAACCACTTTGCATAATTTTTATTGTCTTCAAAGCATATCAGTGAGATATCTTTGCCTATTTGAGTTACATCTTCCAAACCAACCAAATATTAAAATGTACTCATTATGTAATGTCCTGTGTCTTCATGAAGAAAGGCTACAAATACTAGAAAGTGCATGAAGCTCTCAGGAAACGTTGTGCCTCTGGGGAAGGTGTGTGTGTAAGTGAGTGGGAGGAAGCCATATATGTGTGGGTTTGTATGTGTGTATAAGTGTGTGTGTAAATGTATTGTCCTGGACGAAGTCAGCCACTCCTGTTACAGCATTACCAGTTTGACCAGCCAGGCTAGAGACACAGGCTTATGAACTCTTTATTCAGGTGTTCATTCAACACAATGCAAAAGCTGCAAGTAAAGTATCGTGTTTTCTAATATACCGAGCACCCCAAAAAGACACTTAAATCAACATGACATCAAAAACAAAGACCCACTTCTAAAGACACTTTAACAGTTTCATTTCTGAAAAGATAACTGTTTCCTCCCCATCAGGTCTCTAGCAGTTATAAGTGCATGAATGAATTTCTTTATTCTGGTGAAACATAACAGGATGAATTGCAAATTTTAATGCAAATCTCTGTGCTGTATCATGGGTAACGGTATGACCACAAGTCAGCTGTGCAGCTTAATGTACAGCAGCTAAAAAGAGCCTGATCTCTATTCGTCTCGGTCGGATGTATTTTATTTTGCCCAGCAAAATACCTTTTAAGTCATGTGACCTTTTTCTCTCACAGACCAGCCCGCATCTTAATGAAGGAAATAAAAAACTAAAAAACAAAGCCAAACAACAAATTGTATGCACTGATTTCTTTTTGTCGTGGCCAGTTGAATTTATCTTCAGCAGCTGTACTTATATCAACCCCTCCCTTTACACACAGCCACACAGAAAGTGTGTTTGCGGCCAACGTGGAACAACAGCAGGCAATAAAAGTGGACAGATGAGAGTACAGGCACACAGTACAGGCTAATATTACCATAATTTCCAACAACTAGTTAGCGAGATTAAATATAGGATTTTTATCAGAATTTGTTCTAGTTCTTTTAAGGATGAACATTTAACTGTACTTCAAAACATTTTTGGTTGAATTAAAATTCACACTTCAATTAACACTCGAACTTTGGATTGTCTATTTTTAGGTGTAAAATCGCTTTTGATTGATTGATAAACTTTAGAAATGCATTCAGGCTCTGGTTCAGTAAAATCACTTTAGGGCACGATCTCCTCAATAATTAAAATGGGCTGTTCTCTTTTGTGGCTCGTCCTGTTTTTGAGTCCGGCGTTTCTTTCGGGTCATTCACATTCAAAAATCCAAATCACAGAAACGAAACCAGAACATTTACAGAACATTTACGTGTGAAACACCGAGAGAGGGGTGGTGCCCTTATGGCTCTGCCTCCTTTTATGAGTTCTAACTTTCAGCTCTTATCTACACACTAATGACGCAGCAGACCGTCAGAACCAGCTTCAGCTGAGACCAAGAACAGATCTGAAAATAATTAAAATAAATTAATTAAAATAAATAAATAAATAAGATAGTAAATAAAGACACATGGGTCAGAGGAAATAAATATAAGGATAGACAACTAACAAAATAAATAAAGACACGAGGGCAAGATCAGAGAAAACGGGAAAATAAGTAAATAAATAAAGAAAGAAAAGAAAGAAAGACACGAGCAACAGGTCAGAAAAACGAGAGAAAGACATGCGATAAGGACAACAATGGCCGAGGCACACTGGAATACAGAGACAGAGAGAGGGAGGAGAGAGGAGAGAGAGAGAGAGATAAAGTCATAAAGAAAGAGAGAAAAGGTAGAGGGGGTGAAGAGAGAGAGAAACATGGTGTGTGTGTTTGAGGGGGGGGGGTTGAAAGGTGAGCCCAGTCCGCCGCTGGGTCCGAGTTTCTCCGTGTATCAGACTGACTGGTGTCTGGTGTTTGCTAAAGGTGTAGCGGTAGAAGCAGAGCGCTCGGTGGAGTCCGTTATTTCCTCCACTGTTCATTAACCAGCCCGGCCTGTAAACACGAAGCTTTCCCCAAACACCACGAATTAAAACATTAAAACTAAGGGGAAAGCGCCTAATTCCTGTGGAATCTGGGACATTCTAACAGGCTATTGAAACTATAACAAAAAACGCTACAACAATAAGAAAAAAAGGCTAAAACTGTCTATTTTTAAATATGGCTTTGGGTATATTAATTCCTATGAAAATAAAAACTACACTTTTGTTGCCAGTGGCAACGACAGTAGCCTAACCGAAAGCTTGTACAGCAACTTTATAGAACACATAACCTGTCAGAGCGAATCAAAACCCTCTTCTCATCAAATTAATCCATCCAGACCCTGCAAGACTCAACACTGATACTTTTAGAAATATCTGAACATATAAAAAAAACAGTGAATGTGCATATCTGTTAAGAAATTAGTGTCTAATTGCCCCCTTCAGTCCGGCTGGATACAGGTCAATTATTAGCCCGAATGGGGGAGCGCTGGGGATTCACAAAGAGGGGGTTGTCCTGTTCTGTTCCGTTAGGTGAATCAGGGTGAATCAGCAGGTCACCTGATAGCCTCGGTCGGCTACAGACCTCCAGACTGCCAAAGACTACTAGTCTAACACTCAGAAACCAACACAAACATTTGTCAGTCTGTTTCTCACATCTCGCCCGTGAGAAGGCCTGACACCAGACAGAAGGCGGTATTAAACGCTTTTTTGCTCAAACGGAACGTGTGGGCTAGACTGGAGACACTAATGAATTTACACCGTGAATAAGGAAGACAAGTGGGTCTGAAGGTCAGCTGAACGGGCTGTAACGGCTCCTTCTACAACACCACACACACACACACACAAACACACACACACACACACACACAAGATATACGCAGATATAGATAAACATACACATACACACAAATACATACACACACAGATACACAAAACACACACACATATACGTACACACAAACACAAAGAAATACACACACACACACATATATATAAATATATATCAAACATATATATACACACACAAATACGCACTTATACACACACAAACACTCACGCACACACACATTCATCCATACACACACACACACACACACACACACACATACTCAAGTAAAGCTCTCAGCAGCCATTGTGTTAAACAGAACAGATGAACACTACATTCTGTGAATAAAATAAAATTCATGTGTGTTGTAGAAGTGGAGCGGTTTGTTTATTTTAAGGCCTGTTAGATTCTCCAGAGGGGCTACCTGGTCCGTTGAGCTGTTCTGAGGAAAGCTGTGTAAGACTGGGCGGTTTGTGAGTGAGGTGTTGACCGTTATCCGGGCTCTTTTGGGCCCCCTGAGTCCCTCACCTGGTATGTAGATGTCTCCTCTCTCGTGGTCGGGCAGGTCGCTCCAGTTTCTCTTGCCAGGAGAAACGCTGGGCTTCTTCACGAGGAAAGCTCGGGGCATGGTGGCTCTCCGCTATCTTCCTGTCCAGGTAACAGCAGAGGATCTGCAGAGGGTCCTTAATTCCCCCACGATAACTGAGAAGGGCTGAGGATAATCAGAAATAACAAAATGTATCGGTGTGAGGAGAGTCGTCGGGTGAGTGCAGTCGAAGAGAAAAACGCAAGAGGACTTGGCTGCTGGTTTTCCTCCCTCTGGACAAACTTTCGTACCTGTGGGGGGGCTACAGGTTGGTCCAAACTCGCCCACCTATCAGGGTCCCGGGTCCGAACTGTCTCTGGCTCTTCGATCCGCTGGTTCCTGTTAACGGAGCACTTCAGGAAATATTCCGAGCCGTTGAGGCGAGGTGAGTTTCAAAGGTGGAGCGACAGCACAGGTAAACTGCACACTTTCAAGAGGAAACAGGTGGCAGCGCGCATGCGCCTGGAAATAACGGTGACAACAAACCCCGGCCAGGCCTGCCTCCGTGTCCTACCTGTTCAACCGGTTCCCACTCTCTCTCTCTCTCTCTCTCTCTCTCTCTCTCCACACACACGCAGGCACGCACACACACTCCCTTCAAGTCGCCATTTCGCTTAGAGGAAGCTATATTAATTCAGTGTCTAAAAAGCGGGAGATGACGACCACTGTGACCAGACCTGAAACTTTAAACACCGACAAACAAAGTAGTAACGAGTAACAAAAACAAAAAGGGGCGTGAGGAACCGGACACTGTCTAACGGACCAATGAAAGACTAACTGTTCAATACGGACCGGGGTTCATTTCTTGAACACCCTCATGAAAATTGGAGGAATTTCTCTAGAATTCCTGGAAGAATCTCAGTAGTAACTGCAAATCTTAGTATTAATAATTAATTAATTAATTGACGAGCACGAACATATTAATAAAGAAAATATGCCGGGGATAATATGCATTTTATGTACAAACTGATTATTCTAATAATATCTATTTATGTATATAATTATTTTTGAGAGGTTTAGAGGGAGAGAAACAGAGAGAAAAAAGGAAACAGAGACAAAGATATTTATCTTGTCTAAATAATTACTTTTGAGCTTCATAGAAATTGTACAGTTTTTTATAGTATTTTATATTATTACTTCATTATTTACATTATAGTACTACTTTATTATTTTGCAATGGTCAGGCTAAGACTTTACTAAAGAACTTCACCCCACAGTTATATCTAAAACACATTAAACAAAAAAAGTACTTATTTAAAATGTGTACATTTATTTGATATTTTCATGGATGTAACTCTTTACTTTTGTGGAAATAAATTAAATCAAGTAAAACCCCACCCCTTTAGTGTGTTTTGTATGACAGAGTTTATCTTATCTACAGTGTAGTTCCATTTCCTTTTTTGTTGCCCCAAACAAACCCATTGCTGGCTGAATTATCTTGAAACATAACATTTTACACTTATTTACATTCTGCCAAAACATCTCATTTACCATCATATTCAAGAAAATGATTCTCTGATGAAACTGATATAATCTGTTCTACACTAAGTGCACATGGGGTTTCCTGGAAACTTGCATACTTAAAAATAAAAAAAAAAGGGCAAACATGAGGGCTGAAAGAGGATGGTAATGAGAAGGGTGAGAAGGAATGAGATAGAGAAGGAAAGAGGGAGTGTGTAGGTGTGCAGAATGAGTGGTATGTTGCCCAGGCTGTCTGAGTGGTTGAGGCAGTACATTTACGCCATTTTTCTTCCTCCTCACCCCCTCTTCTTACCTCTCTGTTCAACAGTAAAGTCTCTTCCATGTCTTTTCATCTCTGGTTCTTTTTAGTTTGCTAATAATTTGTTCATGATTGTTTCACATTTTTGCAAGAAGTACTGATCAACCAATTCACGCCTGTTTCTGGAATTTAGATTTTCCTTCATTTCTTCCTTTTGGTTTTGATTTCTGAACACAAACGTTTTTCTTTACATGCTATTTATTATTTATACTTTTAAATACTTATTTCACCAATGTTCTTTATATCAAAGGTATCCCTTTGATCACATGGTATTTTGGATTAAAAAAACATTTAAATTTGATTGTAATAAAAGAATGAAAATGACATTTAACAATTAATATCTGTGTCATTGGATGTTCATCCTAGTCGTAACTACACAAAACAAAATCGAACATATCCTAACACAAGTTTTCTTATCATACTAAATACTGGATATTAAAATCAAGAGTTATTATAAGAAAGTATTGCAGTAAGATGTCAGCTGTCAGCAGTATCACATTGAATAAAGGATATGACACCATAGTACTGTATGTAAAATATAAGTCACTAAAATAATTAGCCCTTGTGGTCTTTTCAGGTCAAAGGACACTTTTTTTTTAACTTAAATATAAACCTTTGCAGTGTGAAAAAAATACTATTGAAACTACAATCTTGACATTATAGTACATATTAGGCCAAACAGATAAATGCCTCTGTCTCTGTATAAAACACCACATCCACACAACGCTAGAAAAGAGAGCCTGCGCTCAGACAGCCCTGGAGCTGCTGAGACAAGGAGAAGCCTCAGAAATCTGAACAAGTGGACAAGTCTGCCTTTGATCTCCTGATTCCAGCCATAGTTTACCAAGTATAAAAATGACCAAACTGCACTTTCAAAGCTTTATGGTTTTTATAGGCGTATAAACATTTACAATACATGAACAAAAGTATTGGGACGCCTGACCATCACACCACCAGGGATTTTATTGACATTGCATTCAAATACATACGAAGCTGTAACAGCTTCCACTCTTCTTGGGAGACTTTCCACAAGATTTTGTGTTTCTGTGGGAATTTGTGCCCGTGTAGAGCATTTATGAGGTCAAGCACTGATGCTGGACGAAAAGGCCTGGCCCACAATCAGTTAATCTCAAAGGTGTTGGATGGGGTTGAGGTCAGGGCTCTGTGCGGACAGTCATGTTTTTTTGCACCGGACTCAACCAACCATGTCTTTATGGAGCTTACTTTTTGCACTGGGGCACAGTCATGCTGGAATAGAAAAGTTTCTTCCCAAAATTGTCTCCACAAAGTTAGAAGCATGGCATTGTCCAAAATGTCTTTGTCTGCAAAAGTATTAAGGTTGCTGATGTAAAGGGTCTTGTCCAAATCTCAATACTTTTCTCCAAATAGTGTATCAGTCACAAATGTTGGATTTCAAATAACTGAGATAAAGAAATGGTGAATTTGTTTCATTTTTAAAATTATAATTGGTATAAATATAAAATCAGTTGGTATAATATAAAATCAATGCAGATGCCATGAGTCAATCTGTAGCTGTGAACTGTACATCCATTTCTAAGAAGTGAACAGAACACAAGTGTAAAACAGGCTAAACAAAGCATCTTCTTTTATATATAGTATAGCTAACTCTACACAAGAGGCTGAACACTATTTTGGGACACTGCAAAATATGATGTACTGGTAAGTTGAATCAATTTAAACGTAATCAATTTGTATAATGTTTCTCATCATGGGAAACAACAGTAAACCGTTTTTGCTCGTTTAAGCATTATTTCTTCAAACAAGCAAAATGATCTGCCAATGGCATAACTTTGCTATCAAAAACCAAAAAGAAAACAATTCAAAATAAATGAAAAAATGTTAACAAATGAGTTGAACATGAACAGTTAATAAATAAAGGTTGACATTTGCAAATGTACACTTGTGTGCAAGCAGACATTCCTACAAGATCACACACAGAACTTCTGAGCAGTGTCTTAACTTTCATTGTGAATACGTGGTTTCGGTTCTTTGCCTTTCATTTAAACAGGTACCAACGGTCCAGAGAACAAGATCATCATCAGGAGACCTGGTAAAACAGTAAATGTCAGCCTGATCAAGAATAACCTGATCTGCGACCTGTTGCCCTTTCTTTTCCTTATCCAATTCACCTCCCACCCCCCTTGGCCTGCTTTACTTCATTCAACCTTTAGCAATGAAAATGAACCACAGAGGCTTTTCTTTACTTGTGTAATTCATAACACGACTGGGTGGAGCTGCAGTGTGTTTGCAAAGTTATTCCAGTGTTTGTTCTTTGACATTTACTTCTGTCACCCTTAATGATCACTGACTCCAATTTATGACAATGGTCTAGTCCCACATTCTTCACTGAATTAGTTAGGAATGCTGATTGGTAACTAACACATTAAGGTACACTTATCACTGTTCACATGTTATTTTTCCCCACTCTTGCTTTCTATCTCATGTGCACATGTGCATGGACTATTCCTTATTTCTAGAAAAAGATACAACAGGCCTACAGAGTCAGCTGCGAGGCAGGCTGTATTAATTAGATTGTCGGGTCTATTTTCTTTTTTTTTCTAATTTTATTTCATTACAAGCTGTCACTTAAATATTTTTGTTTTATTATTTCAGTGTATTATTCCAAATGATGTTTCTTCCATTTCGGTGGTATACACAGACTCACATTTGTATGCAAAAGTTTGAACATTGTACAAATTGTAGGTAATCAGAGGACACATATATATATAGGCAATGGAATAGTCTTGAATTTGTTGGATAGACAATTTCTTTGTATTTGTTCATAAAAGGAAAATGTTACATTTAACACATAAACAGTAACTGCAGATTAAAAAGATGTGTATTACTGCCACAGTGCTCTAGTTATATGAGATAAAAGAAGACCTTTATGAGTGAGGCTAGAAACTAACTATATATGGGCAAAAGTATTGAGACGCATACTTTTGTCCATGTAGTGTAGTTAGCTCATATACTTCATGAAGGGTCAAAAGAGAAACCGACCTGAAAGAGGTGAACATGAGACTTGCCATCTTGTGGCAGCTCGAAGAAACACCTCGGCAGGGTTTCATCACCCCGGGGCCTGTCTTCGACAGTTACTTTCGACATGCTCGGACAGGCTTGGAGCGCCGAGTGGAATACCGTTAGGATTTGCTTTGGGAGGGACAGAAAGAGTAACCTAACCAAACCTAATCTAACAAGCTTGTTACTTCAGCGATAACAGCCCTGTGTACAGGAGGCCACTCCTGACAGTAAACAGCACTCACACAGTTCAAATAAAATGGACTCTTGCGTTAGTTTCCCATTGTAGTCAGCATGATGTTTCAGGCCGACGTCTTGTGTGATGTTTCAGGCCGAAGTCAGGAAAATGTGGAAAGGTAGTCTATTAAACACTAATGTGAGTGAAGCAGTGGCGCAAAAATGGGGTATGCAGTATATGCGGTGCATATGGGCGCACCGCCAGGGGGGGCGCCAAAACAAGGGAGGGGCAGAAAAAATATAATTGGCATTTATGTTTTAAATCTGTTCTTGTGCTTTTAAATCATGACTATGCTCTAAATATGATGTTTATAATATTTAAGAAATGTAGTGCCTGGCCTAGATGCTGCTCATAACGATGAGTAGTTGCGCCCCTGAAGTGAAGTAATGTACCGTATATGCATGTGCACACACACACACACACACACACACACACACACACACACACACACACACACACACACACACACACACACA
>JBBPDH010000011.1:9808138-9830633 GCA_037974565.1 Clupeocharax schoutedeni | reverse complement strand
TTAATTGTATAATATTTCAGCCATCTTAATTTTAGGCTATAAATGAGTGGGGCCAAGTAAAATATTTGATTTCAAATGATATATTACATTGTGCATTGTTTGAATGCTAATTAAACATGTTCACAATTTTGTAACAGATTCTATTAATATTATTTTAAAAAATAATTTTCAGTTTTCGGTTTCGGTTTTCGGCCAAGTGTTCCACCATTTTCGGTTTTCCTTTTCGGTCCCAAAAAATCCTTTCGGTGCATCACTATATTTTATATCATATTGTGTATATTATACTTTATATAGTAAAACATTTTTATATAAGAATTTTCATTTATTTTCAAAGCTTACCCCAGTTTTTAAACCTGAGGCATAGTAGATATGTCAGATTTAAGTATAAAGCAGGTCCTATAGGCTGTTTTTTTAATGTGTCCAGTGCATTAATAGAAAGTCTATTCCCACCTTAGCAGTGGCACAGATTGTTCTCCCTCCCCAACTCAAACACACACAGGCACACACAGGTACATCTACAATAAGGTGACTCTCAAAGCCACCCACAAAACAACCATGTGAAGTGTATTAAACCTAACATGTTAATGGACAGACTGCCCAGGGACCTTAAAATATTGTGAACTGGATTCCTAGTCAAATTAAACACAATGTTTTACTAAGATTTCTAAGGCTCTGCTCTAACCTTCCTGGAACAAGGTGCTAAGCTTAGTCTCTTGTGTAGCTGCTTGGCAAGGCAGCAAAATAGCAACCAAAATAAGAACTGTACTCTTCTCTGAGCTTATTCTTCCTCATGGCTCAGCATAGGGTATCACATGTAATAACCTAACACAACAAACATCAAAGACAATTATATCTTATTTCACAGGCTTTAGAGCTCCTTTCCGATACTGGCTTATCATGTACTGTAAAAGATTATATTTGATTTAGTTAGTCCATTGCTTCCCAGTCTTGCTCCTAAAAGCACTCTGCCCTTCACATTTTAAGGGTTAAACAGCTCTTTAACAGCCCCTCATTGAGTTTAAGTGGTGGTGTTAAAATGGGGAAAACACTAAAAAGTTCAGGACCAGGTTTGGAAAACATTTAATTAGATGGTTTAAAGGTAAGATCAGAAGTAATGCTTATATAATATAAGAATTTCCAGAAACAGGACTTAACCGTGTCCTTTGGCGCCCTCTCTAAACTCACAGAGGAACAGAGTCAATCATTAATAGTGATCTGTGATGAAGGGCAAAATTGAGAACAGAATGAAGTAACAATTTTGGGTCAATACAGAGTAAAAGAAGTACCATGTTTGTTCTAGCAAGTTTGCTCTTCAGTGAGGGTGAGTGTGACTGTACAAAAGTCAGAGGGACATTCCATCTCTTAAGCCCTGAATGACAGCTGGGCTCTCCTCTGAGGATTCAAGTGTATCCCAGCACTGCCTGCAGAAATTTACACAGGCTTTACCACAGGGCACACTGGAAATGAATCCAACAGTGGGGAATACTCAGGGCCTTCTGTGCCATGAGAGAGGACTTAATGATTTCAGAGAACAAAAAGATATATATAACATTTTTTTGTAGAATAATCATTATTAAATGCTGCAAATATTGCAGTGATACTTATTTAATCTATGATTGATCTATGATTGGAAATGATGAAGTTCCCCAGCAGAGAATAGTGCAGTTAGGATTTTACCCCTGAAATATTGGGGCATATGTAGTTGTGCAAGCTCTGCCTTTGTTTAAGCCTTCAAGAGCTGGCTGCAGAATGCATTACATATTAGATTAACATAGTTAAGTAGTGGAATCAACGTATCATGTTGTTGTTTGCAGTGACTGGAGCCGATTTCTTGAGGGAAATAAATGTAAGTCCAGGTTGTTAGAAGTACCTGTAGCTCTGTGCCAGGTCTCTTTACTGAAAGAGTCACTGTAATGCAGCAACATGTAGGGAATAATATTATGCACATCGTTTTTCTTTCTGTACTTATTTTCTTTCATTCTTTTTTAAATACAATATTCCATATGTCTCATCTTTGAGCATCTTATTATAATGAGGACACATAAAAGAGTAGGAAACACAGGGGATTGGCAGATTTGTTCTATTTTTTTTTCTGTTTTGGTAAATGTAATTTTACATGCCCTGGTGGGAGAGATTATGTGTCACTATAAATTATCCACTACTGCTAGGAATCACTGTCCACTGCTATAGTATCCCTGATAGGCTAGAATTTTTTTACATTTAATAGAATTCAGTCCATGACTCATTGACAATGCCCAAGACACCAGCCATAGTAGAGGCATAAAACTCCACCATAAAGGTCCACCATAAAGCTGTGAACAAGCACATAGATCCTTATAACACTAATCCTGAGGGGAAATGAGCAAGAGTGAGGAAACGAGAACGGAAGCTATACTCTCCCACTTTCCCCCATTATGTTTCAGACACACACGTCACCTTCTCAGTTTCCATATCTACTACCCTACTACCACCCTCCCCATTTTTCTCTTCCCCCTTCCCCCAGACGTGTGGCATGTGACCCCCGGCTCTACAAGCCGAACCAGCTGACTGTTTTGGATGTCAGAGGCTGTCTGTGTATTCTGAGATCTTAGACTGTTCTTTAATCCCTGTCCCTCAGAAGGACAGACTGAGGATGAGGAATCTTACATTATGCATACGGAGCTCAAAATCTTTCCTAATCTTTTGGATTATAAATGGGAAGTCACGGAACATTTCCTGAAGGAACACTGAGAACTTTAGATCCATCATAAGCAGTAGAAGAAGCCAGCAGTCTGTAACCCGAGGATCGATGCACAGTAGCTGCTTATAGCAAATTACTTTTGGATAGTTCACATGGAAATCAACCATCAAGACTTATAGATTTTCAGTTTGTTTGCTGAAGCAAATCTTTCCTCTTCAGATGTTCTTCAGCACCAAGATCTCTTCTACTCAGCAGCTAGAAATTGGTGGTAGTATCACACTTTATTGTTAAAACTACCAGGGTGCGAGCACAATCAAGTCACTTTAGTGATTCTCTACGGAATGTGTACAGAAATCTAAACACTCTTCTTTGGAAAAGCCTTCAACTTTTTCAAAGTCATTTTGTGGTACTTTTAGATGTTTTTAATATTCCTGGTGATTCTACTTTGGGAGTTGTTTGGTCTCCACAGATTCTGAGAGCCTTCAGGTCAGCCTGTGTGAGTGACTGCACTGAGAGTGAGTGGCTGCACTACCCATTATGCCAGATCACCTTGCAGATGCTCTTGGGCAGAAGAAATGCTGAACAGCAACAAGAACCTCAATGCCCAGGATGGAGAGGCAAACACTATCACTAACACCACAAACAAACAAATGAACACCCTGGCACTTCTAGCCAGTCCTGACGCCCCGTCTCGGTAAGACGTGATTTAAACTATCCTTTAATTTTATGTTAAAATAATATTTTAGTTGTTTCTTCAATCATGGGTGTGCCTTGAACTTTGGTAGAGAAAACTGGTCCTAAATCAGCATGAAATAATTTTTTTTTGTGAAAGGTTATGCCAAAGCAATCAAAACTGAAGAATGTTAATGTTATATGTCTTACAGTCTTTGATGAATGTGCTTTCGTTGTTGTCTGTGGTTTTGTAATTGATTTCATCTTTATTATATTAACAGATATGTGCTAATAATAACAGATATGGAGAGGAGCATCTTGAACTGACTTTCAAAAAATAACAGATCTTTATAAAGAAGGCCCAGTGTATTTGGTAGTTTGTTCATTGATTGATAAGGTAGTTGACTGATTGGATGGTTGCTTTGCTGGCTGGTCAGTTGGTTTATTGATTGACTGAGCATTCTGTTTTTTGGGAATTTATAGTCTGCAATCTTTCAGATATTAGACAAATATATCAGATTATTGTAATACGTGTTTCATTAACAAAGCTTATTGTGGTGTAGTATACCCTGATGGTTGGTAAACAGAACCACCTGTTCCGCTGTCACATTGCAGTCCATAGGAATGCCATTACCACGCATAAATTCCATTCTCAGTATTATAGTTGAATCTCTCTGAGCCCTTCATCCTTTTAATTAATAGATAGGATTATCACCATACTCCACACTTTTAGTGAACTGGGTGTAAGAAAGGAATTATAATTTGCATTTAACTGACTATGAAATTACTTTAAAACCAATCATCCAGGAATGTTGGTTAAAATAAACTGATGATTTAGAGTGATTCATGATTTATAATGATTAGGTAGTCAGTAAATACTAAGACACAAACGTGGGATGAAAAATGTAAACAAATAAAATGTGTGTGTGTTTTAGGGTGGTGTCATATCAAGCACAGGTTTTCGATTTCAGCAAAGTGCATAAAGTTACAAGCCAGTTGTATGTAAAATTGACAGGTAATTCTTACAATCCTGAGTCATTGTTAGAAAAAGAGCTTTTTTGTGGATGGCTGGGACTGAATTGCACAGCACACTGATTTACGTTTTGGTGTCTAGTTCCATTAATTCTGTATACCTTTGTTAAATAACAATTATTATTGTATATGGAATGTATAATCTCAAAGGTTATTGTATTCTGTAAGAATCAATTATATCCCTCAGAAATGTGTCACAGTAAAATGTATGCTACATAGGATACAGCTATCCTGTGTAGCATACACTTCATCATGCCTTATGATGCCATATAACTTTATTTTTCAGTGTTCCCTCAACAATTGTCATAAACAGAGCCTAAGTTTTATTACATCATGAATCGTTAGTCACTGAGTTACATAAAAATTGACAGTGATTTGATATTCATGCTATAAGGACCCTCATCAACATTATGTTGTTCTTTCAGTAGTCACAAGATCAATTATACTCAAACGTTCTGGCTGTTTATGCACTACCATGCTAATGTCCTGCTTCTTCTGTGTGTTTATAACCGTTATCTATTGAGCCTTGATAATACTGCAGGTCACACATTCCAGTCATAGCTTCTAAATTGTCTCTAACTGTTGCTAAATAAATAAAAAGAAATAGTATGGCACTATACGGCGGTTCCAGTAGCTGACTGGCCTTCTATTATTTAGGATGAAAGGGCTTTTGTTGTTGTTTCTTCTGTCTCTTTTCTCCTTTCCACCTCCATCCCTGGCTCTAACAAAAGCCCTCTTCTGCTGCCTCAGTCAGCAACCATCACTCTTTGAGTCAATGATGTCATCTTTCATGGATGCCAAACAGTCCCATCATGCACCGCTCTCAGATGATAAGATTAGACACATTAGCGGACACAATCTAGGTGTCACCTCCTGCACAAAATGACCACGACACCTCGACGGCCAATCAGGATACCCATAAGTAATGGAAGCTATTGTAGATGGATAGCCACTGTCTCTAGCTGTGGTTAAATATAGTAATGAAAAGTGGGTTTAAATATGCTCCCAAAAGGGATTTTAGACCACAACATATTTTTATAAGTTGGTGAACTACAATATAACACTGAAACTAAAATGTGCTTATTTGTACTGGGATTTGACCTTTCCCAAAATGATTGTGTGGGACAAATGTTGAGTCAAGCTCACAAATACCTGCTCTGGCATTCTCATAAATTCCACCACCGCCACTGCACCCATTCTATTTTTTTGGCACACCCACTACAGTAATTTCCTGGTACATGTATTCAAACCATATTTATTCATCATCATCATTAAAAGAGTGTTAGCTTTACACTCTTAAAAATGAAATTGTCATAAAAGGTTTTTGCATCAATGCCATTATAGTGGTTTCAACTGAATTCAACTGAATTAATCAATTCAAAACATAAAAAGAGGGGAGATGGAGGTCAAGCATGCTGAATGACCTTGAATACATGACCACATCATAAAACCTATCCATCATGAGGTTATCATCTTGTTTCAAGGAGCATTTGAATGAGTTTGAAGTGTTTGTATAAGTTTGTATGTTTGATGTTTTAATGTTAAATATTTTTTTATTAATCATTAGCAGTCATGCTCCCCACCCCTCAAATCCACAGGAAGATCCTCGTTGTCTTAGAAACATAGCAGTTAATAAACATCCTTGATATGGTATGTGCACCAGAACAATAATGATGATCCCATGGATTCATAGTAAAGCCTTGATGGAGACGTGGATAGAAATATTTCTCACAGTGTGTTTACACTGGGACTGTAGCTATGGATGAATGCTAGCAATTTGAATAACAAGGGATTCTGCATTCATTCAAGTGTGTGTCGGTCTGTATGTACCTATATGTGTGTGCATGTGTGTGAGTGTCTTTGGATATTCACAAAACCTGCATGGGTCTCGACCATTGGTAAAATGGCATTGCATTTACTTAAAACTCATTGATACAAACTAATCTTTCTCTCAGCCATTCAGATTACATTCTACATCAACACTAGCTTTCTAAAACATTCTTTCATTTTTGCTGTTCTCAAAAAACAAGTATCTCCAAAATGGTAAGTTAACAGGAGGAGACACATTTACATTTAACTTACAGACATTATTAAATAACTATGAAATCCTCTTCATATAATAGGATTATATCAGTCACAATGTTGTCACAACCAAGTGGCATATTTCCTATTTTAAAAACATTACTTGGTACAAGATCAAAAGTGAAAAACACTTTTGGGTGTGCAGCTTTAGCACTGACTGTAAAAACACAGACAGTGACAGTCCAGTCTAAAGAATGAACAGAGGTTACTGAGGACACATTTTGACCCACACCCCTTGAGAACAGCTCAGAATTTATTGTCTGGCAGAATTAGATGTGTTAATTGCAGTCTGGTCATGTTACTTGATAATGAAAATTAAATTGTGCTTTTCGTATAACACAGCAATCCAAAACCATATCTGTTAATACCAGGTTATAAGTTACAACATCTCCTTACAATAAGTACTCATGTCCTCATGGATAGCAGATGTTAAACTATCAGAAGATCAGATGGTATAACTCTAAAGAGAAATATAGAGTGTCTTCTTTCCAAGCTATTTAAGTTTGTAGAAGCACTGAGCGTCATTAGCATGCATGGTTCAAACATATGGCTTAAGGGACCTTGAGTTTATGACCACCAGGTGGAAAGAAAATCTATATCTGGGTTCCATAATACGATTTATGAGTTCTCACAGCAGAGGGCTTGTATGTATTTTTGTATGTGTTTTTGTGGAAAACATGTGTGCGCATATGAGTGCTACCAGTGAGCTGAACATCTACTTTTGTTTCCTGCACCATGTTCTGTCACCGAATGTAGTAGCTGATCCACATCCTGTGGAGCTTAACGGTTCGGTATGTCTGTAACTTATGCGCTTCACATGCTTTGAATTAGTGCAGTAAATTAAACTGGAAGAAAAAGGAGAATAAAATATTATTCAAATTTTATTAAAATATATTAAGTCTACTAGTTGACCTATTACAACTGCATATTGCAATTAATCTCTGATCATGAAAAAGGTCTTTTATTTCTATTATCAACACTTTGTATTTGCATTAAAGACTGCAAAGTAAATGGCAGCATGACTCCATAAATTCCACATTTGATATGACCTCTTATAATAATTGTGGTATGTTTAATTTCCAGCTGGAATATTTTTACATGTATTTGGCCTAAATGTCCCATCATTCCTGAATCAATTACAGCAATAAAATCCTGTGTCGGTGTCACCACTGACCCAGGGCTGATTATTCTAACTGACACTCGTAGAGACACTGATAGAGATCTGTTATGACAGTGGCACAGAATATAGGCCAAAGTAGCCTAGACGATACTTCAATAAAATGCAGTGTATAAAGTGTATAAGATCATAAAGCTCATATTTCTAAAGGACCAAGATATTCAGCAACTGTAGATATAGCAGTACATTGTCAGAAAAATAAGTAAATTATAAAATGTTATTTCTGCTAACTATATTCTTCCTCATTATTGAGCAAGATTCTTTTAAAAAAGCAAGCTGCACACAAAATGCAAAACACTCACTGCCGAACATGCCACAAGTGCAAATATTACAACTTACACCATGGACAGGGCTAAGGGCTAGCAATCGTTGCTAAAACCTGATCATTTTATACAAACATATTTAATTCTGTGTAATTCTATGCTGGCAATCCAACCAACTTAAATTCATAAAAAATACATGAACCAAAGTCATCAATAAAAATTTTGTATTTTAAAATTGGAGTTTAGTAATATTTAGAATTGCTGTCAAAATTCACAAGAAAGGGAATGTAAAAAGATGACTATAAGCAGTTGAATCTACTTTTGAATCTATTTTTAGTTTTCTGTTCATTGTCAGAAAATAAAGAAAATCTTCCAGCACTGCTGCATTATGGTTAGAAGGGTCTTCATTTTAAAGCAAATGTAGATAAAATAGAACTGAATGACTGACTGACATACAAACTGATATGGAGTCTGAGGACAGTTAAGAAACATACAGCACATACAGCTGAGAGGATGTTTAACAAATGTTTCAGACACTGTTACATGAAAATGTTGTGCCAGCACTTTTCCAAAACTAGGAGATGAGCTCAGGCACAATGATGCATTAGGGTGTAGGTTTGTTTAAATGTGCGTGTCCAGAAATAGAAGGTGTGGAGGTGCTGAGAGAATAAGATCCATCGTACATGAGGTGATGAAACCATATCTCAAGAGAAGGAGCCTTTGATTAAGAAACATTAACCAGAAACCTTAACCAAACCTTAACACATTCTCTGAATGCACGCTAACACGCCTAGACCATACAGCAGGATATATTAGAAGCAGGATGCACGCTTTAGAGAAAGAAATGATAAAGTAAACCTATCTGCAAACAGGATCTTTTAACCAGCTGGATTACTATGTTTATATTCAGTTACATTCAGGATACATTTACTAGATTATATTGTGACTGTCAGAACAAGACTTGAATCTATTTTCGTTACATGATTTAAAAATCATCATTCACTGTGTAAAAAATTCTCGAAAATAATCTAGAATAAGGTCTTGTTATTTCCGCTCATTCTAATAATTGAGTGTGTTCTTCCTTTTCCTGTAAAGTTATTTTTTTGTGAAATTTGAGATTTTGTTACACTATGAAACCAATATTTAAGCTATGTAGTTATGAGGATAGTAAAAAAAAAGGGGCCCATGTACAGGCCTGGCCTATTACAGGGGCCCATGTAATATTCCTGCCCATGTACTATTCATGAACCACATTACGCTGTTTGTCATGTGTGTAAGGAATTAGTTATTACTTATTCATAAAGGCCAATGAAGTTCACATCCAGGTTTTATTTTGCACTCTTGTATCATTTAATTTGACACAAATAATAAAGCTATAATAAGACTTTGAGGCTGGCCTGCCAATTGCTGTGGTTTCAGCAGAGATAATCATGTCAACAGGGCCTTACATAAACCAAATGACTACCCCCTAGGCAAAGGCTGAGTGATATGCTTTCCAATGAGATACTGGGTTCTATTTGTTTTCATTATGTCTGATTAACCGTCTGCTTAACAGGCTCTGGAGACCTCTAATATATATTTCGGAGTGAGGTCTGCCAGATGAAGACAAATGCTGAAAGGTGTCAGGGCCTTTTCAAGGCATGTAGCCTTATGGATGATGACTGATAAACAAATGTTCAGGGGTGGAGGGTGGGGGGATAAAGAGATGGTAGATCACTATAACATATGTAAAATACCTTTCAGCTACACCTCTCTCTCTCTCTCTCTCTCTCTCTCTCTATCTCTCTCTCTCAGGCACTTACCTGCTGCTCTTGCCCCCAGTAGTGATTACAGTCTGTCACTATGCAGGGCTGGGACACATTTCAAGAGTGATTGCTTATCGTTTGGAGAACATGTACAGAAGACTAGGTGAGGACATGAGAGAGAAGAGAGAGCGCTGCAGGAGCGAATGAAATATTGCTGTTAGTGTAGAGCTATTATGACTGAGTTATGGATGGATTAGTAGTGGATTAGGATAAAATGTCTGCACTTGGACGCACTGCACCACTAAATGGATGTCAGTCAATGTTTTTGGCATAACTCCATTTTCTGACAACTAACTTTTGATGCTATGTTCACACTGGTGCACAAATTAATACAAGCGTTACTCACTATGTACCATTTGCCCTGTAATGAAATGACAAGAGAACACATGTGGAATGCTCTCAAGAAAATTTGAGCTACGTTACAAAATGGTGGGCGCAATATATACTGCACTTTTCTCTACTATGGCAAATTTACAGTAAATGACCTAGAATCTCCCATCTGACCCAAAATCATCACAATGATAAACCCTGTTTAAGAAAGCTGAATCAACCATATTTCCTTGAAAATGAAAAGATTCCCCTATTTTTGATAAAAGGAATGAGAACCACATAATTAAACAAATGTTTTTGTGCTAAATGTTGACTACAATAGGGCTGCTCTCATACATAACTGCAGCATGTTGTGGAAGTGTGTCCATGTTATGTGTGTGTCCCTTTTTTACATTTCTCAATCATTTCTGGATTTTAATGAAGCCACCCTCACTAACACAAGCAGTACTGAGGCCAGGTCTAGGAAGGTGAAGAGAGAACTGTGACCTTTATTAGATAGAGACACCTTCAGTATGATTAATGAGTATACTGCAGGGTCTGGCTTATTTATTGCTGTTGCTGCATGATGTTTGGCGTCATCAGCTACATAACTCAAGTTTCTCCAGGGGGCTAGATAGAGCCTCACAGGAAACATGACCCCTGGAGACATGGGGGATGGTAGTGGGGGGGTGACTGACTCTGTGATGCCATCATACACCCAGACGTGATGACATTTAGAAGAACCCTTTCCTGCTGCCTATACTTTCACAGTATATCGTAGAATATTAAATACTTTGTGGTCATTTATCAATTTCTTTGTTTTGTTATAGTTAAATGTACTTTTATCCAGTTATAATCCAGTTACTATCAATCATATGTCCACAGATATGCTCACATCTTTTTCTCAAGACAATGTCATTACTTTTAATTGAGCAAATGAAAAGCAAAATAAGACTTGATGTCATGAAAGGGTAAAAAAAAGAGCCATCATTTGCCAATTTTGTTATGGAGCCTTAAAGGCAGTGCACTTCAGTTCTAGTTGGGCTGCTCTAGTTACATCTCTGAGACAGAGTCCCAAATTTAGAGCAGCTCGTGACTAAATTAGGTCTTAAAAACCTATGTACTGACACCTCTGTAACTATTTTAAAACAACCTCATGATCTTGAATGACAATATCATGTGGTCAGCTGTGGGTCTTCCTAAAATGTTAAGGCACGTCCATAACATAACAAATGTGGTTTACAAAGTAAAAGCAGTTCAGCTACAGAAATGTTAACAGTGAAGGAAGAGTAGGAGTTGAAATGATCTTAAAATGACTTGCAACAGTGTTTCTAGCTCCGGAAGCTAACCTGCACAGAACACTGAACCTAACTAATTAACAGCAGTAACCTGAGCTGCACTGCATGTAGTAATGCATCTAAAACTAAACAGGGCAAGAGATCCAAATGTTTTGACTAGCAAAGTGTATATGACATTAACAATATTTGGTGTCATGTTAAACGTATGCACTTCAGAGAAAACATGGATAATTTTTTTTACCAGGCAAGTCATTTAGAACAATTCATTGTTTACATTGACAGCCTGGCAGTTGTCAAAAGCATGTGTCGAGGGAGAGGGAAGGGAGGGAAACGTCACAAAACAAAATCAGCTCTTAATATTTTACTTAAGAAGTAAAATATTAACACGCATCATTAAAATGTTCATAACTTGGTTGTTAAAAGTAGCAGAGCAGTATGACAACAGAATATCTTATATAATATTGTTTAAGTCCACCACTTACCTGGATAATCTTAATAATCATTCACAATTATATGAAGGCCGTATAGCCACACAGTACTACAACAAAGAATTGCATTTTTGTCCATTTTTTCTTTGTGCCCCTGAAAGATCTGTGAGATATAGTTAATATAAATTAAAAAGAAAATGAAAGGCAAGGTCTAAGTAATAAAAACAGATGTGTAAACAAGTGTAATTAGACATGTACAAGTGTGCAATAAGATGTTAATGATGTTGCTGTTAGGGGCAAATAAAAGATTGTTAAATGTGTAAAGAAAACTCTTATTTAATGCTGTTTTCTTTACTTTACAAACATAATCTTTTAATATGTAACATATGATTGGGCAAAAGGCAAAGTTTCGATCAAAGCAGCTCCTGTGTTTTCCTGGGCTGCATCCTCAGCTTAAGACGTAACTCATGCCAGTGAAAAATTCAGGAACAGCTTTTGATAGCAAGACAGAATTATAACTTGCTGATGTTAAGACTGGAAGGGAAAATTGTACAGCAAAAGCACAAATTGATACACATTTTTCTCTCTTTAGCCACCATCAATTCATGAAATACTAAATACATTTTGACTTTAGACAGTGTAGCATTAAATCCAAGTGAGATTCAATACAATATTGGACAGGTAGTATGTGATACGTTACAGAGTATCACATAAATACAGTGCTGCAGTGAATAGAGTATGTGGGTAGTAATACAGAGAGTGCATTAGTATTTGGCGTGCAGGTTGTAAAATCTGGCCTTTTTAATAGTTGCTGCCGTGTGTGGTGTCCCCTTGAGGTGAGAACTGAGGGTGACATTTTATGAGTCATAGTTTAGATCATCTACAGTACGTAGATGGTTTTACAGTGCACAGCATACACTACATGGACAAAGGTATTGGGACGCACGTCCCTTAAATCAATCAAAACTTTAATGACATTGCATTTGAATACTTTAATATGGAGTTGGTTGCTGCTTTGGAGTTATGACAGCTACCACTCTTCTTCAGTGGTGAAAAATTGTGCCCATTTATTCTGTAGGACATTTATGAGATCAGGCACTGATGTTAAACGAGATGGCCTGGCTCACAGTTTCTGTTCATTCCTAAGGTGTTGGATGGGCTTGAGGTCAGGAGTTCTTCAACAATAAACTCATCCCACCCTGTCTTTATGGAGTTTGCTTTGTGCACTTGGGCACACTCATGCTGAAAAAGAAAAGGGTCTTCCCCAAACTGTCCACAAAGTTGGAAACATGGCATTGTCCAAAATGTCTTGGTATATACTAAAGCGTTAATGACAACACTGGAAACAGTGTCCCAATACTTTTGTCTATATAGCATATCTTTGAAAATGACAGAGCTAAAATATCGTGCTTCTATGGGAGCTCGAGTGATTCCCACTGCTAACTGGGCATTTTCTTATTCATGGTGAAATCCTGCCACCTCCTGAGAAATAGTGATTCAGCCCAACACCCAGCCCATGAGGCTGACGAGGAGCCGTTGTATAATGATTTCTGACTCTGCCCTCTGGTGGCCTTCTAGTCTTCTGATCGGTTCTGTGGAGGCGCTGCCGCGTGAGGGAGTTCGTTGAGGAGAAGAGTATGGCGTGAAATTTGATCACATCGGGCATTTCAGTCTCCGGTGATTTAAGCCGATGGATTTCCCACTCTTATGACCTAGGTATTTAACGTGAGGTATGTTTTTTATGGTGTAGCAGAGCAGTATAGCTGAGCCTTCCTTCTGCTCGAGTCCAAAACGGTGGCTTAAAATGGCCGCTGGTAGATTTGGGCCTGGAGAGGCTACACAGAAGGCCAAATGAACACATATACGTGTTTCGGTAACCTGTCAGCAAAACTTTTATATTGTTAAAACATAGTTTTAACACATTTTCGGCGTTGTGCTGTGGTGTTAGTATCCAAGTTGTCCGTAAAATTCCGTACTGCAGCATATGTCCAGGGTAGCATTAGCTTCTGCAGTCTGACCTGCTATTAACCTACGACTACGATGTGTTGAAGACCAATTCTTTACACTTTTAACAAACACACTTCTTGAGATCTTGCATTTTGAGATTCCCATTATTGCAAGAGGTGAACTTGTGCCTTAAGTACACCCAGTCGTCCCTTGTTTTGTCTGCGACGCTTAGCTTTTTATTTAGTAGGCCCGATGTGAACCCAAGGGGCAATATGTTTGAGCTTATTGTTTCAAACACGTTACACTTTTTTATTATTTTAAATATATATCCTACAATTTGTATTTTTGTTTGAGTAGTAGTAGTGTCTTTTGTGCTCCAAGTGCAGTTTTTTGCGTCACATGTTCCATAAAATCTTCATCCTTGTGTATTTGTAGTTTGACGAGGAACCAGTTTGCTGCATCTATAATGGGTTAATGTAATCTGAAATAGCTTAGAGATTGTGTTTTATACATAGAAAAGTCACATCATTCCATGGAACTGGAGACTCAGTGTTCTGCACGTTTTGGTGTTTCCCTGCTCCAGAACACAACTAATACTAGTTCAGCTCAATTAACAAGTCTTTACTGTGTTAAGTGTATTGAAGCAGGGAGTGCATTAAAATATGCATGGTACTGGCTTCCAGATCCAGGGTTGGGTAGCAGTGATTGAGGCCAAATGTGTCAAAATTGTAATGGGGTTAAATACTTCAGCGGGCAGTCCTCTCAGCGATATTTGATAAAGCTCAAATGTTGCATTAAAAATGAACAGCTGTACTTAATCAGGAAAAAATGCAGGAGTATTATAGATAAATACATCAGTCTTTATGTTCACTTTGAGGTCAGTTGCACAGTTGATTTGATTCTTCACTTCGGAAAGACATGTACTCACTTCAAATTAACCAAGTCTCAAGATGTAGATCTTTTGTAGTTTAAGTAGTTACAGATATTCTGAATCATCTCATCTTGCTTCTGGGCTTTACCTGTGCGGATACTCTTGTGGGGCGTTTGCTTTTTTTATTTTCGCAGTATAATCTTACTAGAGTTGTCCTGATTTTCTCTCTCTTTTTCTCTCTCTGACTCTCTCGTACCTTACTTTTCCCCCATTTTGTATGAATGTTAAACCTTCTAAATGTCAATTGCTTCTTGATTCTTTTGTGAGGATATGTAATCCTCCCTCCCTAATTTTTATGGGAGTCTGTGGGACAGATTTTGTCCTGTTCCAGGGTTTAGGGCTGGCCCTAACATTTTAAGAATACAGAAACTTTAATAAATGTGTTCATTTTGTTTGCCAGGTAGTGTTTTTTAAAATTGTTTGAATGGTTTTCTAAGAGATACTAAATTACTGTTTAAATGATCAAAAGATAAACTTGCTCAGGGTAAAATATGTAGAAATATATTTGTAAACACTATAGTAAAGCTGCAAGATAAAGACAGGAATATGAAATGTTTTCATTTGCAATTTTTAGTGTTTTGGTGTTTCTAACGGTGCATTAAGAACATAAAAGAAAAATGGCAAATACAATCAACCAGGGTCACTTCAGATAGTCTGATCAACAATTCTGCATAAAAGATTGATGTGGCTGCATAATGTCATTTAAATGATTCCAGCTGAGCCCTTTTTCATACTTTTTGTCTGTTCTGTTATTTACATTTTTTGCAGTGTGTTTTTTGTAAAAGTTGTACTGCAATGATCTGATGCATGTGATATATGCAGCCCTATCACAGAAGTGTGACCGTTTGAGTATAAATATCAAAATAGGCCTATTAGCAAAATATAAAAAAAACCAATTAATAGATAATTGTTGTATAATGTTTTTAAAATGTGTTCAGAAACATTGCCGAATTTGTAAAGCCTTTAAAAAGGTAATTGGGTCAGCCCTCCCAATGATATGAAGTTTTTTGTTTTTTTCCTTTGAATTAAGGTATATTTGACCACTCCACTTCTCCTCTGCCTAATTTTCCAAATTCATTCATTGGGCTTAGGTCGTCATATATTAAATAATATCCTATAATTTGGTAGTCTGTCCTGTAATTTGTTTGCTTTGTTCTTCCCGCTTCACGTAGGCTCTGGATGCAATTGAACAAGAAAAGTTAAATATGTGGGATAAATGGGGGGAAAATCGCAGGCTTTTTTGGTCCTCTTGGCTAGAGTTGAAGACGGCAAGCCAATAACCCTGTCTGTTTTTTTTCCCCCCAACTTTTTCAGCTTTTCGTTATTCTTGGAAAATTGTGTGCCCCCTGTTACGAATTCCTTGAGCAACTTTGGGAGCCCGCCTCTCTTTGGCCCTGCCTCCCTCCAGGTCGCCCAGATAAAGGCTCAGTTGGCACTACACCAGCTGAATGTGATTGCAGCCAGAAACATCACCCCCCCTCTAATTGCTTCACCTGCCCTGACCTTGCTGAACCTGCTCAAGGTTACCATGTCCCATCCTGTGTATAATGCTCGTGGAGGACCATTCTCCAGTAATCAGAGATCCGTGGTGACTGGGCAGTATGGTCTTGGGTCACAGTCTGCGCTGGATCTGGGAGGAGCTCGTCTTGGCCCCGATACCATTTCCAATCCTCGGGTGGGAATGATGCCAAACCAGCAAATGACTTTTCCATTGGGCCAGCGTCAGACCCAGGTGTCCCAGGATCTTGATGCCACGATAGATATGAACATTCGTGGAGCCCGCGAGGAAATGCAGCTGCTCACCCAAATGCTACGGCAGCCGAAAACAGCAGATCCCCGGATGAGGAAAGATGTGAGGGATGAAGTGCTTTCTCCAGGGGGCAGAGGTTATGCGTCCAATGTTCCAGGAAGGTCTGAGGACATGGACTGGACTGGTTACCAGGTTCCCAGTAAACTTTTTTCTTCCTCAACTATAGGCCGTTCCTCTGGTTCTTCACAGCTGTTCCAGTCTCCGGGCTGTGGCAGCAGCGGAGGACCAAGGGGTTTGGAGAGCAAGCCTCCTCCAGTACACCAGCCTACACGATATACCTCTGAGAGTGCTAGCAGCATCTTGGCGAGTTTTGGACTTTCAAGTGAGGACCTTGAGCTCCTTAGTCACTACCCTGATGATCAACTAACTCCAGACAACCTGCCCTTCATTTTGCGAGACATCCGCATACGCAAAACCAAGAGGAATGTCACTGATTCTGATAGAAGACCTACATCTGATCATCTGGTACCTGAAGGACGACAAAGTAAAGTCATTGATTATGGACATTCAAGTAAGTTTGGTTATCCTGAGGAGAAACCAGACAGCTATTCACGTGACCACCTTATCAAAGAATCAGCAAAGCATGGGAGGGAAATGTCAGGCTCTTCCTTGAGTGGTGGTGACATGACTAAGCGCACATCACAAAATCCAGCTGGTCAGGTTCCTGTCAAGGCTACTGTTATGACTGCAAAGCCTCAGCAGCCTTCAGTCATGAATACAAGATCCACTGCACAGAGCTTGGATATTCAAGGAGCCAAGACAATCTCTGGAAGACTGCCTACGACCACATCTGTAACGCCACCTGTCAGTAGATCACAGCAGATGCCACCTCCTCTTCTTGGTCACCTAGCACCTATGATCCCTTTGGTCCCTGCAAGTCCAAAACTGCCGTGGCCCCCTGCATTCCCACCTACTTCAGGTTCTGCTCCATCTTCAAAGAGGCTACCAACACCTACCATGATGAATGATTACTCTGCTGCCACCCCAAGAATTTTTCCTCATACATGCTCTCTATGTAACATAGAATGTATCCAGATTAAGGTGAGTATCTGCGCCTCCCATAGTTTTTATTTCTTAAGCATTTCAATTAAATTCGTTGTCTAAATTCCATGATGTGTGAATTGACTCATTGTTTTGTGTCCTTGCAATGAGCTAAAATGTGTAACGGAATCATGAAATAAAATGCAAAGACAGACATGTAAATTAATTTGTTTGATTTGCTTGTTTATATTTCTGAGAAGAAAAATTTTCCATTATCAATGTAATACAAACCCAATTCCAGATTCACCAAAATGTTTAAGAATGATGGTAGAAGTGATGTGAATACCCTGGTGGTTTGTAAAGGTGAAGAACCTGGTTGTTCCCTGACTGTTGTGAGCCATGGGTCGCACAGATCCAGTTTTTATTGAAAAGAAGACTGTGGTTTCCTGGAGACCTGAAGGAAAAAAACATGAACTGTAATGGAACAGGAGTCTCGTAACTGAGTTGTGGACTGAACATCAATAAAGATGAAGAATGAAGTTGATGACCTGTAAGAAGAAACATCAGTGGAACTTTTTGATGTCTTTTCATTTACAATGTTTTCTTGGAAACACATTTTGACCAGACCTACAGTTTGCAAATGGTAGAAAATTGTTTTCAAAAGTGACATTTTATGCAACAAAGGTGGCTCTCAGAGCTCGCGTGTTTATTTTTTTGCTTTAAAGGAATTGGCGTAGCATATAGATTACAAATTTTAAAGTGAAGCTTCATTCGAGTGTAGCAGTTGACATACTGTATTTAATGCATTGTGTTGCTTTTTGAATGATGTTTTATTAAGCTGTAGTTTTTAGTAATTGCCCCCTTTTCCCCTTGTTAGTGGACCCATCTGTATTTTTTTTTTGAAGAAGAAGTAGTAGTAGAACTGGTGTTATTTTAAATGTTCTTGAACATTTTGATAGCAGCAAACTGAGACTGTGTTCTGCAAATAAGTGTTCTGGGCGGCAAAATGGTAGCATTAGTATTTGCTGTCCTTGTTTTTATTTTTCTTTTTTCTTTTACAGGACTGGATTGAACATCAGAACACAAATTTTCACATTGAGAGTTGTAGACGTCTAAGAAAGCAGTATGTTTGTTTGTTTTAGTATTTTGAATTCTTGACCCTTACTGACACCTTTGATGGGTATTTACATAACTGGTCATTTTTTTAGGTATCCTGATTGGAATGTTGAGGCAATTCCTGTTACAAGGTAGGTATTGAAAACCTCTGAGAATATTGGTTGAATGTATCGTTAGTGTTACAATAAATACACTTTTGGTCTTTTCTCTCCCAGTACTGAGCCAAAACGTCATGGCCGTTCACACTCCTACTCTAGAAGTCCCAGCCCCAAGCATCACCATGGTTCATCCAGTCGCCGGCAACGCTCTCGGTCAAGGAGCCCTCGGAGGTACCGTCGCTCCCGTTCTCGAAGTCGATCCCGGTCCCGGTCCCGGTCCCCCCGCAGGAGGACTCGTGGTGCTTCACCCTCATACCGGCGGAGGTCTCGCACTCCTCCCAGACAGCGGTCACGGTCACCTGGTTACAGCAGTGGCACTAGTAGGCGCTCTCCTGTGCGTAGTTCTCGTAGAGTCAGCCCCCGTCGAAGTCCTTCTCGCCAACAGAGATCAAGCAGCAGTGAGAGATTGGCTAAAAAACTTCTTGAGTCCTCAGGTAAAATGAATTGACACAAGGTTCTGGTCCTGTTGTTGGATTTCACTTATGTTTTTTCTCACCATTTTGTGTCCAATTCCATTTTTTTGGGTCAGCTTGTTTATTCCTCTTTTGCTGCAGAACTGTCCTCTGTAACAAGCAGTACTTCCCTGAAGGCCATGGTGCACTCATTGGCCCCAGCTTTACTAGCTGAGCTGGCCAAAAAGAGGACCAGTTCTTACTCTCCAGTGAGGAGTAACAGCAGTAAGAAGCGATCCTCCTCTCCATCCTCTAAAAGAAGTGAATCTTCTAGTTGTTCGTTTGCCGTAAGGACCAGCTCTGCCAAGGTAGCCCATTACAGACTTGTTTGTCATTGTATTATGATGTGAATTCCATTTCTATTCGAAAAGTTTCCATTGACACAACCCAGAACTTGTACACTAATTTACTAATATAAACACTAATATAAAGAGTAGGAATGGTGCTGAATTTTTTCCATGTAGTAACTATGTGAATGAATGGATTCCCAAGCCTTGAGAAAGTGTTTTCTGATCACATAGGCAGCATCAGCAACTTTTCAAAGTCTTCTGGAATGAACAGGAAAATAACATTGTCTGCTTCTGTATCAATTGAACCTTTTGCTAGCCTTTTCTGGAGGTTATCATCATAAAAATGTTTCCCCTTAATGATCTTCATTGATTAAACCTGGGGTTCCTAACTGTTTGTTTTCCTTGGCTCGCATTACTGACCACAAATGCTTCTGTGGCCCACTAAAGACAAATATGACCTAATAAGCAACATATTCCATTATTAAAAAAATAACTTGCACTGAAAATATGGAAATAACCAGCTAGTTGTGTCATCTGTTGTGTTTTAGATTGAGAAATTAAAGAAGCCAGCTGGTCCTGGGACATCGTGTTTGCTTAGGTTGAAGGGCATTCCGAAGTTTACTACATATCAACAGCTAGTCTCTGCTGTTGTACCTTTTGGCAAAGTTCACTCTGCCATCCTGCTTAAATCCATCTCAGAGGTAGGATCGTCACTGTACTGAAATTTCAAACTCGATACGATACTAAGGATGGTACTTAGTATCGTATTGAGTCGCTACTATTTTCAATAATACAGGGGGAGAAAAAACAAACACAGGAACTTTTTAATAAAAAAATTAGGTGTGAGTAGAAAAACGAAATACTTTGTCTACTCAAAATTGCACAGCGTGTTTGGGTATTTTGAAAAGTGCTTTATAAATTAAATGTATTATCATTATTTGTCTAGTCAGGTTTCAGTCGACTAAAAGTCAGATCATTTTAGTTAATAATTATCCAAGACTATTTTCGTCTAGTTTTAGTCAGTGTCTTTTTTCTTTTAGTAATGCAATTCTTTTTAACCCAGTCAATATAGTATAAGTATAGTAGATTGCAGAACAGAATTTTTCTTTTAGTCAAAACTATTTTACAGTTCAAAGAAGGTGATCTTATTATTAATTATTTTTTCCTTATAGACTCAAGAATACTGTACATGCATTCCAGACATGGAAGACACTGTGATTTGAACTACATTTATTTTGCCAACCAAATCTGTTAGAACTTCGAAGTAAATAAATAAAATAAATAAATTAATAAAATAACAGCACATCAGTATGTGATGTTAGTGCACATAAAAAGAAAAAGTGTGTCTATTGTCATAAAATCCACATTTGTAAAACTGGTAAAAGTCTTCACCCTCAGTGTTTTGGCCTGAAAATACACACACATATATATATTTCTCTCTCTCTTTCACTGGCATTATATTGGCAATACGTCACAATACTTTTGGAGACTCAAGGGACGTAGCGCCGTGAACTGGCAGATGCAAAACTTTAATTATCGATACCAGTGCCAATTGATATCTAACTCGATACTAAATTTCACTATCGATTAGTATCTGAGAATCTCTGAGGTAATAATTGGTTCTAGTGTACGTTAGTTTTGTAGTCAGCGGTAGACCTTGAATTTTATTGCCCTTTAATCTGTTGATTATTTTATGTTTTCAGTAATGCACTCTAGTGAGCTGCAATTGTTACAAGGGCTTCCACAAATCCAGCTAATTTGTCTTCTGCAAAAATTGTGGTTATGAGAATTCTTCATTACACCTAGTAACAGTTTGCTTTATGTTCAAGAACTGTTGAGTGCCCCCATTACAGTTGAAAATTGTCTTGAGTTTTGTGTAAAAATTATTGATCTGAAGGTTTGTCAGTCTGAGTGCCTGAAATTTGTACTTGTCAGGCCTCAATATGTATGGAGAAAGAAGAGGATGCCAAAGCTTTGGCCAAATGTAAGGACCTGAAGCTGCGAGGCCAAGTTATTGAAGTTTGTATGGAAAAGGTATGTTTGTCAAAGTAGGTCTTATTAGCCCCATCATACAAACTAAACTGAGTGGTATTTTCAAATATGTGTGTTATATGTGTAGGATTCCAAAAATGAACGGACGGATTCAAAATATCTGAATAAACCAGCCAAGAAGTAAGTGTGTTTTACTGCTTGTAAAATAACTGAGGATTACCGTGAGTGCACTTAAGTTGATTTTATTAAAATAATGTTTCTCAATATAGGAAAGGCCCCAGTAAAACTACAGCAAGAACACTTCAGTCATCTAAAGCAAAAGTTGCAGTGGTCAAGACAGTACAAGCAGCTAAATCTCAGATGCAGCAGTCAAGTAAAGGAAAACAGATAGTCCGGACCAAGCCTCCAGCTAAAGGTGAGCTTGATCTTTTTTTTTCTTTTTTTTTCTTTCTTTCTTTCTTTCAGTGTTTATATACACACACACACACAGTAACCCCCACTTTTCATGGGGTTACGTTCCAAGAGCAACTGTATACAGTGTAGCCTGTCAAGCCAGTCAAATCAATTTTCTGTATTGAAATGAACTGAAATGCCATTAATCTGTTCCAGACCGCCAAAAAAAACTGCATTTTTAAAAATTTTAAATAAGAAAAACGTGCTTATAAATAATGAATGTTGTATAAAATCTCAACAGAATGTATTGCAATAAACTGGTATTATTAAGTATAATGAACAGCATTTGCTGGTCCTCTTTTTTAAATGATCAAACCAGCCGCGACTGGCTCGCCCGATGCCTCGTTCCGCAAGGTGCTTGGATCTGCTGCAGCAAATCGGTGTAAACAGCTCGAGTCTTTTCGCAGATTATAACCTCCGTTACGGATCCTGCGAGCTGCTTCTCCGTCCCAAATATATATATGGGCATTAACGACTCCAGATTTTTTCGAAGTCGAGAGAGGATAATAAAAAGGCTGGTCGACTTCTCTAAGGGGGCGCCAACTCGTGTGTGTGTGTGTGTGTGTGTGTGTGTGTGTGTGTGTGTGTGTGTGTGTGTGTGTGTGTGTGTGTGTGTGTG
>JBBPDH010000011.1:9760156-9799571 GCA_037974565.1 Clupeocharax schoutedeni | reverse complement strand
CTAAGGTAGAGGCTTGTATTCAATAATAAATGGTAAAAACTGCTTCTTGTAATGTCTGTATGTATGTGCGATTAATTAATCTAATTAATCGCCACACCATGTAATTAATTAGATCAAAAATTTTAATCGCTGGACAGCACTAATTGATTCATATCGATTTTATGTTTTTTGAGGGTAACAGCAACACTCTTATTAAGCCCTTTTAATTCTGTCAATAGCTCTCCCTTTGTAGGAAAATCCTAAACAAAGTTTCAGCAAAAAGTAAATTAAATAACTGCCTGGGTTGAAATGTATGTTGATATAGGTTTTAAACAAACAATTGTTGAAGCAAAAATTGCTTGAAATGGAAATCATACTCTTGTAGTACATGTTAATGTTTTTTTTCTACTGTTTCTTATAGGTTGGAAGAATGCCCAGTTAGCTCACCAGCTGGAGGAAAGAGAGAGGAGGATTAAGGGTCACCTCGACATAGCAGCCAAAGGTAAGCATGGAATGCATGTTACTGCAATTCATGTAATGTTACCGGTTTTATTTATTTTTGTTTGTTTTATTTGTTTATTGATTGTTTCAAACTTTTCCCCCAAACTCCTTATCTATACCTCCTTTAGGCCCCCTGAGGCAGACTTTTGCCAACAATCCCCTGCAGCAGTCATCAGCACCAGTACTGAGCACAAAATTGTCCAGTTCAAAGCAAGGAAACCAGCCTAAGGGTGGAAAGAAGAGACCCTGGGAGGAGACGATAGGCTAACAGCTGCCTAGCAGTTTGTAGTCTTAATTTGTATATATTTATGAAAGAGACTGAGGATTAGAAAGAGGGAGAGGATAATGAGTGTTGGGATGGAAATTATTAAGATAAATCCAGTATCATACCAATCCTATTAAAGATTGAATTTATCACTTAGTTTGCTTCTTTTTTTCAAATCCATAAAAGTAAATGAATTTGGTTGATTGATAATCTGGTTTACTGATGAAAAAGTACGCCACACACATCAGGTTTCCATTTTATCTGCTTTATTTTTTCATCTTTAGTGCATAAATATACCATAAACTAAACGTAATACACAAATGCGAAACACATCCTCAGTCAAAACCATATTATTTTTCTCTTACTGGCAGTGTACACATTCCTTCTGAACCAGCTAGTCTTTAACTGGCTTAGAGAAGAAGACCAAGATAACCAACTCCTATATTCCAGTACTGAAATGATTTAGGTTTGGTCATGAATAATACATGGAGACACAAGGGGATATATATATATATATATAGAATTCAAACTAATATTTCTGTGCTGTATTACCAATTTACATATATTAATGCATTTAATATTTCAAAATGAATTGTAAAGATGTACATTAACTGCACTTCAAATTTACCTTTCCTTAAGTTACCTAGTTTTTTTTTTCCTTTAACCTACATAAGAATCTGCCTTTTTAAATACAAGGCTTGTGTTTTAGCCCTTCATTGCTGGCAGCTATAAATGTAAAAAAATTGTTCTCTTCAGACTTTTTGGCAATATCACAAATACCTCTGTACTGTATAGCTGTAGTATAGCTGTATAAATATAACAAAGACCTAGAAACACTGGACTTTCACATTTTAGCCTGTACAGTCTAGCGTTATCAGTGCTATTGTTTGGTTTAGCCCCTTTGGGGTTCATATACTCCCCTTTTTTAAATGAAAGTACATTGGTCCAATCTTGCTAATGAAGGGCTTCTGCCCTGCTGATTCCCTACAAAGGCAAATACGGCTGATTTAGAACTGTGGTGCCTAACCTTGGGCGTGGAAGGCCCCCTGCTCTGCGCATTTTGGTGTTTTCCTAATACACCCGATTAAACTAACCAGTTACTTTCACAAGCATTTCTTGGGCTGGTCTGGGTGTACTAGACTAGGTAAAATACTAGGCAGAGGGGGCTCCAGGACCAGGCTTGCTAACACTAATCTAGATCATTTGATTTTCACATTTCAATATTAGAACTGTGTGTTCGGTCTGGGGCTGAAAGCATAGTCAAATATCCCCAGAACACACTGCTGGGCAGCGCTGTACTAAAACTTCCTTTAATACTAATCTGTCCTAAATTCTGAATACTCAAAAACAAGTGAGAAAATACATAAATATGTGCAACAAGAAATGTGCATCAGTCAGTGTTTTTTTATCCTGAAAGGAATGTGTATGTTTCTAGGAATAGTCGTTTAGGCATCTGTATAAAGCAGCACCTAAAGACCACATTATATTAGTCAAATGACCCAGCTGGTTATTATGATTGTCCACCTTGTTGACAGAGTCAATGAAAAATCTGCATACTGAATGAAAATTTTGGCTCGTCAGTTACTGGTTGCCCCTTCCTACTCCGTTTTCTCATCATCTATGTCCATCTCAGTCAGCACGCAGTAGCAAACCTTCTGAATCAGCAAACCAGACGATGCTAAAAATAAAGAGAAACCGTATTAATTATATACAGGAACAGGTCATGAAATCAAGCATGAAAAAGACCTTGTGTGGGTGATAAACAGAGCAATAATGTCATGTGAGTCTCACCAATAAACTTGCGCAGCCACATTGGCCTCCGCGTGGCTGGAGTATAGCAGCAGAGGAAGTAGACCGGTACGCCAGAGAGGGCAATTCCAATGCCAATCAAGGAGTTGATGGTGTCACTATAAAGCGGGACCACCACAAGGAAAATGGTGCAAAGGCAGAAAATAATCGGGAAGACGATACTGAGCTGAGAGAGAGGGAAAGAATAACAAAGCATTAAAAACACAAAGATGCAGAATCTGATTCTGACAACTTGTAAGCACCATAATGAATGAGAACCTGTAACCATCTGCAGGACGCTTTAAAGATCAGACGGTGTATACCTTCAATGGCCGTGGTCTGTCTGGCTGTTTCCAGCGCAGGTATAGCTGGCCCAGAATGGACAGACCCACAAAGAACCAATAGCTGAAGCTGTAGTAGTTGATCAGTTTAAATATGTCCTCCACACATAGATACACAAGGGCCATTGCACCCTGTAGGCCAAAACAACACACAAAAAACATTTTCAGTTGTGATTTACACACTTAATAATAATGCTTCTTGGACTGTATCTACGGACCTGGGGGAAAATGTCATTTACACAGGTCTCTTTACATTTTGTGGAAGGTTCTTCACTTTCATAGAGCCATTTATTCACATTCATCGAAATATTCTTTTAGGCAGTGGTCCACAATGTCCTGTATATTTCCCTGCCTTAAAACACCCAGTTTAACTCAGGAGGGACTTGAGTCAGTTAGTTGGATCAGGTGCGTAAGGAGAGGGGAACATCAGCTTTGGGGACCACTGCTATAGGAGAACCTTTTTGGGCACTTTCATTTTAACAGTGTACATTTACAAGTCTCTTTACAGAGTGAATGTGTGATGTGTAAGATGTGTAATCTGAAGCATGCAAAACTAGAAACACAAGAGTCAGACTGTAACAAAAATAATATCTTAGGATGCATGAATGAAACACACATTTTCAAACACTCTTCAAACACATCTCTCTGTATCACTGTTTCTCCACTTTCAATCCCCCACCCCCCCACACACACACACATTCTCAAGCAGTGATGTTTGGGAGGTGACTGACATTGAACAGCAGGGCAGGGATGGGGGTGAAGCGGCTAACGTGTATCATGCACAGGTAGTCAGGCAGGTGGCCCTCTCTGGAGCCCACGAAGAACAGCCTGGAGAACAACATGCATATGAGACATCAGACACAGCAGCACAGGATGACAATAAAGCTATGAAATGCCGTCTGGACAAAATGTGCCCATCACAGTTTGGTGTTTTTTCTTTGCACACACACTCTTTGTTCAACTCGTCGCTTAATCGCCAGGTTTAGTAGAAGTGTGGGAAAACAAATTGCTGAATGCCTTCCTTCAGTATCAGGGTTCAACTTGCTGTCATTAAATGGTATTTGTAGTTTTGAGGGCAAGTATATTGCTCACCTTGAAGCTGCCAAAATTGATGCATTTAATCCCCCAAAACAGGAGAAAGCAACAGCAAGCGGGATGGTCCAGTTGAAGACTCCAAATACTTTGTCTGCAAATGTCTGTGGAATTTGAAACACATCAGTCGGCTGTTGATACTGATACTGTTCCCTTTTTTCACATGAGTAATGTAAGGTTAAAGTTTGTCACTGTGAACTGTATCTGTATCATATTTTAATTTGAATCTGTGATCATGGTCAGGACCAAAAAGGGACACTCACCACAGCCACAGCATCACTGTCCAGGATTGCAGGAATAGGCAGAATAGTATAGTAGGCCACATTGGTCAAGATATAGATCACTGTGACAATGGGCATGGAGATGGCAATGGACAGCGGCAGGTTCCTGTGTTACATAAATTTGCCCACCAGAGGGCAACAGAGGGTGTTTGAGGGTGTTATGCACAACTGAACAGGTACATTTGACCTTTTCAGGCTGACGTAAGGCCATGAACAGTCCTCAAATGTCAAATTTGGCTTCAAGAATTTTAAGAGAACCTGATAAACGGCTCTAGATAATTACCAGAGTGCAACAAGTTTAACTTAGTACTGAAACAGTGTACATTTAACACAGTAAATCTGTTCATCTGTCTTATGGTTTTTAATGTTATGTGTTGTGGAAACCACTATCTAAACACTAAGCAGAGTAGAGTGTAAATTATATCTCTATATAAGCAAGATCACATAAAATCTCAAACACAGAATTAATAAAAACAAAAAAACAGGGCTTCAGAATGAACAAAAGAACACAGTTTGTGGTGAAAGGCCACATTAAGGGGGACCTCGGATGACATGATTGACCTAAGTAGCCAATAAAGGTTATTTGATCCTGTCACATGCCTGCTGCTTCAATTGACACTCAGACATCAAACTTTAAAATAGGGGGACCATTTCTATACCCTTTCAAGCTTGGGAACCACACATTTCTCATCTGCATCCTCGTTCACCAAATCTTTCATCTCTTGTTCCTGACTTTTTCTGCTCTTTTTCTCACAGCTCTCCAGTCTTAAAAATTTTTTGCATTAGTTCAATAGAGATTCTCTTGCAAGAGTTATTCAAATGAGTGGCTGTGTCTTATCCTTCTTATCATTGTTCATCCCAGGGTTTAAAGACCGGCAGTCCATTTGGACTAAATCAGTTCACTTTATTAATAATAAATATCATAAATATCTAAAAGAGGATGTGTAGTGTTTGCCCCATCTCACCTCTCAGGGTTTTTGATCTCCTCTGTTACAAAGTTGAGGGTATCCCAGCCAGAGTAAGAGAACAGGGCCGAATACAGAGCCAGGGCCACGTGTCCTGGGTCATGGGATGAACCCTCAAAGAGGTCCTCGAAATTCTGTGTGTGACCTGAAACCAATACATAGACACAAAATGGTTATAAGTGGTTAAGCTAGTGTGTTGTACATTTAATATTGGCTCTGATGTACTGAAGAATAACAGGATGAGAGTTCCTACCTTGGAATATCTTGACCAGGCCAGTGATGATAACAGCAATGAGAGCAATGACTTTGGCGTAGGTGAAGAAATCCTGTACTCGAGTCCCCCACTTCACATACGCACAGTTCACAAAAGTCAGAAGACCTGCAGAATGTAAGCATTTCTCATATTTATTACACAGGCGTACACACATACATATATTATCACGGTCATAAATTTTCAGAAATAGTATAGGACAAGGCTTATAATGGTCTGGTCCATTAGGGGCAGCTGGTGTATTCAAATAGTGCCAAGAATTAAAACTGCAGTAAAAATGTAGTTATACAGCTATTCAAAGGTCTGGGACAAGAAACTTCAGAGTTTAATGGAATGAAAGGTTCAGCAGGTGGAAAGCTGGAGACTTCCTGTGTATTTGTCCAGGTGATTTTGAAAGGGTTGTAGTATAGTGTAAAACCAAACCACTGTTTTGGCAGAGCTTATCCAGTACTCCAATAACAGAGCACAGTCACAACACCGCTGCCTTCCTGGGAAATACACAGAGTCTGTTTCTGTTTTGATATTAGACATTGGATCCAGTGCATACTTCTTTTTTTACAGGCTTGACTAAAGTCATGGTGTGATTTTCTGAGTGCCACACAGAGACTGGGAGTTGGAGAGAGTGCTAGTGCGCTTGTGTATATATCTTTTGTAAAGTAGTCTGGCTGGCTTGAGGAAGCGGGGCTGCTGACATCAGCACTCCTGCTGACTGTTTTTCAGGGAGTGGAAAAACGATAAGCTTAGAACAGCACTTACATCAAAGCAGAGAAAGAGAGAATTATTTTGAATGTATGTTGTTTATATGGTTTCACACAGCACATTTAAATTCCCTATACACACACATATACATATATATATATATATATATATATATGCACACGTTAAAGACATGTGTGTATACATAAAAACACACACACAGTAAAATACCTGATATTAGTCTTTCATGTAATAAGGCTTGAGGAATTCAAATGTTCTGTTTGGGAAAGTCATAAAATCAAGAATGCTATAGTGCGGTAAATTAAATAAATATCATTTTATCTGTGAATATTCGGGTACACTTGTCCAGCAGAGCTCAGATTTACTGTTTTTGCTAAAACAAAGGAGAACTTTTAACTGGGAGAAGATTGCAGCACCTACTATCAGAGCTTGATACAATTACAAGGCACAAAGTATGTCAAGGGTGAGTATAACACGCCTTGAAAAACAAACTGGTTTATGAGGGGATAATTATTATAGTAGTGGTAAACCTCCGAAGAGAATGGAGACATTTTTTACAAATTTGTTGCAATGGTTTCATGTTATTTTAATGTATTTTTATTAATTTGTTTATGATAACATTGAACTGAATGGCTGATATATGCTATGTATTGACATAGGCTCTATGTACAAGGAAGAGAGTATGAGTGAGATTTTGGTATTAATATGTTTTTTAAAGCATGTTAAAAGAGACTCCTCCTTCTCCTAAAAAACAATTATTTTGTGACAATATACTGACTTTCTACCACACAGTCAGAGTTACCCTACAGTAGTTTTGTTTCACTTAAGCTATATCAGTAGGCCCTGGCTCTCTCATAGTCTTCAATGGTGAAATGGATATGTTTTCATTCATCAATGGAAGACCCCTGACCTGCTAACCAACACAGAAAGAGACAGAACAAAAGATGAATCTAAACAAGGTCTCTCTTTCTCTCTCTCTCTCTCTCAACACACACAGAAACCCTTCACTGTGTCCTTCAGATATGGCTCAATGTCTCAAGGAAGCGTTTTTGTCGTAATGTCATCTTATCTCTCTTCACTGTTATCATTGTTTATTACCTTAAATGCATGAGATAGTCGGTCTACCGATTTTCAGTCTCACTGTTTGCTTAAATGTGATACGCAAAGCCAGATAAGTTGTGCAAAAATGCTCCATTTCAGTCTAATACAGACTTTTTCAAAACCAACTCCTATAGGGGACAACTCAATTCATTGCCCCCAGCAGGTCCTTTGTAAGCCCTGAACAGATTTTTACATAATGAACTAGCTGGATCACAATGGAGCTGACTCAAGGAATAACGGGTCACTGCATCTCCAGATCAGCCAATTAATTGGTTAATTACAAAAGACACACCTTTAATGGGTAGAAGTTCAATATTGTTCTACTATCAGACCCTGCTTTTGTAAGTGAAACCCGCTTCTGGCTCTCCATGGAGAGAAAAATATTACTCTCCTGACCTGAGAAGAAGAGACACCACCTCAAACAACTCTCTACCACAACATGTGTGAGAATAGGCGTGTTCTAGGAGGTTGTGGCTATCGAATAGCTCTGTACTCACTCCCTCTCTCTCCCTCTGAGTTCTTTAAATGCTGAGCTGTCATTAGTGATTAGCACATGGGTCAGAGTCTTACGTGGAGGACTTTACCTTCCTAGAATCAGCACATTCACATCCTCAAAAGAACTGCTTATCACTGTGTGTGTGGGTGTGTGGGGGGGTGTGACTTGTCTAAAACACATCTAAACTAATGTTATTTTTGTGTGTCCATGTACATCTGCCAACTGAAGAAAAAAAAAATTTTAACCCAAGATCTTCTCTTAATGCCAGAAGGCTGAAGGTCTAAGCTTCAACTCTTTGGAAAGATATGCAAAAGGAATTGTTGCATGATTTTCCACTAATCCAAAGTATTTTGAATGGGCCCAGTCATATTTAGTGCTTACGCTAGAAGGCAGTAGTCACCCAAATCATAAAAAAAAAAACATCACCAAAACCTCTTTCAACTCAAAACGCCTCCAGATCTTCATTAAGGACTCAGTGTGGCTTAGTTTGCAGTTTGACTTTGACTGTGAACTATTAAAATAAACAAAACTCCATTGCCATAGAAACCAGGGCTGGTATTCAAACAGTAGTTGTAAATCAGAGAGCTAAACCACATTGACCTTAATGAAAGTGCAGTTCGAGAAGCCTGAGAGAAGGTTAGGTGATATATTTGATGGAAACAAAAACGTTTTGTGCGATTATTGCGTTCCAGTGTTTGTTAGCAACAGAAGCCTTAACAGTGGCAAAGGGGGGGGGGGGTTTAATTCAGATTTTTTGTCCAACTACAGCTTCAGCACCAGGTTACAACGTTGAATGAAATGGCCCAAAATAACTGTAAACGTGGCATGAACAATATAACCAAGTATAGCCCAAACTGCCAAATGTCCTGTTTAAGACAGCATAAGTCAGAATCACGTGAATGTGAGACTTTCGTGAGGCATTCATTTGTTTGCTGTCAGCTAAAGCCATACATGTGACTCTATTCCTTTCTTCTCTTTTCCTCTGCTCCTGCTCACTCATTCAACTTCCTGTCCTGTCTCCCTCTTTTACTTTCCCCACCATTCCAAAACAGCTGCTTTTCACTCGCTGAAATGATCCCATTCACTATTCAAGCCAATAAATGACTCTAGACTGTTTGTATCTTCAGATAAAATATTGAATATTTTCACCAGAGTCTCCATCAGCTTTTATGTTCCTCATTCTCTCGCCTCCTCAAAGTGCTGATCAATATCGGGTCATGTCTCTCTCGCTACCCTTTTCTTGCCATCTGAGCACATGTTCTTCCTCCTGGTGCCACCATTCAAGACAATTGACAGACAAAATGATTAACACACACATGTGCACTTAACTAACGACTGTAGCCAAAGACAGACTGACAGGCTAACAGACACTCACAACCACAGATATCGCAACTGCCTCATCTTCTGCTCCGATGAAATGATGGCATTTTGATATTTATCACTGATATGGCACAATTCTGTGCATTTCCACGCACAGCCTGTTCCACACTGAGTATGTTCATCTACCTGCCTAGAGCTTAGGTGATGGCACATCAGCTTCATTTGCTACAGGGAAATGGAACACTTTACTCTTTAATATCAGTAATTCTACTGTCAGCACCTGGACACCAGGAATCTCTGCGGAACAGAGTGAAGTGAGTCAAACTGGCCTTTCAAAAGACAGAAATTCCCTGAATTACAACACAATGATGTTATATGTCTTTGTTCATATCCCTTTTTTGATTTAGTTTTCTTTATGAATGTGTGTCTTCCTTGTTATATTACTTTTAATTAGGAGTGAGCAATATAGTGAATTTTTAAAACTTACTTTCAAAGTAAGATAACAGGTTATTCCAAATGACAAAAACAAATCATATCATGAAAAGTATCATAATTGTTTAAGATTTTATATGTAAAGTACATCTTAAAGAGATGAATAGTGCCTAACTTCAGTTCTTAAGGTAATACATGTTATACTAACATGTTCCAGTGTGTTACTCAGCACTGAAGCTGTTTTTTGGCCTTTTTGACCTGGTGTTTTTGGGCTTCTACTTAAGTTGCGTTTTGGAAGAGTACTTTTAAATAATTATTTATTATTAACTAACAGCTGGTGGTTAGGGAGTTGCCCCTGCCGTCAGGATGTCGTGGGTTCGATTCCCAAGACTGGTTAGTAGCACCATTGAGGTACCCTTGAGCAGAATTTCGTGCTCTTCACGTATGACAGATCAGTAACTTTCATTTTTTTCCTTTCAATATTTTTGTCTGAAATCGAGATTAATCTTTTCATTCTCAGGCCATTTTCACAAACAGACATGCACACATGAACACGGTGTGTTTACTTACATATGCAGGCTGCAGCCAACAGGCGGTTGGCTACGTAGGGCGCAACACAGGTGGGGAAGATGGGCTGCACCATGTAGTTAGAAAAGGTGATAGCTATCACAGCCTGACTGGTGGGCTCGATGATGAGAAGCGACGTCCACAGACGGATGAAAGCCAGGAATCCTCCGAAGGCCTCGAGGATGTAGGCATAACTCGCACCAGACTTTGTGATAGTGGTTCCCAACTCTGCATAGCAGAGCGCCCCAAACACTGAGAATATCCCACCAATGGTCCACACTACCAATGAGAGGCCATAGGAAGCACTGTATATCAGGACCCCTTTAGGAGAGACAAAGATTCCCGAGCCAATCATGTTGCCCACAATAAGGCAGACGCCATTAAGCAAGGAAATCTCCTTCTTTAGTTTCATGGACTCCTCCGAACCAGACGACTTCAGGTTGCCATTGGTCACCTCTGCTGAGGACTCTTGCGTGGGAGCCGGGCTGTTGGTGGCCATTTTTGTATGCAATTGGTGGGCAGGAGGTATAACTGAGATGCTGCCTGGATGTCAGTCAATTATTAAAATTTTCCAGGAGGTCTGCTTGTATCCAAGTTAGATGTTTCGAGGCGACATCTGAGGAGGACAGAGTATGTTTAAGTGCAAATACTTGTAACTGCAATACAATTTAGCGTACACACAGAGAAGCCCTCCTGGGTTCAACCTAAAATGCACACATGGATGCACATGCACATGAGTTATTTGCACTTGTCTAATGGCTATTACCAAGCCATTAGTGATCTGAGTAAATGTCTCTTTTAAACTGTGAATAAACAGACAGAGATGCTGAATGGAGGAGAAAAAACATCCAGTCTCCATTTCACCTCACCTACAGTTATTGGTGACTTAGATTTTTGCTGTTTTTCAGGTAAGAAACAGTCGTGGAATTCTTAAGCACTGATGTACGTCGCTCTGGATAAGAGCATCAGCTAAATGCCGTAAATGTAAATGTAAATAAATGTAAGTTACATCAGCGATAAATAAGTCTACCAATGTATCCTGATCCCCGCAGTCAGGTTCTTCTGCTTAAGTATTTCACTCTTACACACAGTGAAAAGTGAGAACAGAAGTTGGTTGCGACAGCTGACATCACATGTTCTTCACAGTTCATTAGGTTTAGAAAAAAGAAAGAATACCATGAACCTTATGTATAAGAACATGAGCATACAGCAGTAAAAAAATATAGAAATGGACAAACCTTAATGACTTTCTGTCATATATGCAGAAAAAAACTTGAATAATTCTACAGTAAATATGTTTTTTAATAAGCAGCAGACGTGGGTGTGCTTCATTTAAAAGTGGACCATTAATAGACATTTAGTTGAACTTTGCCAAGCGAAGATGCTGACATTGTCTTATTATACTGTTTGAATGCTTTGCACAGGGTTCGACAAGAGCGACTTAAGAAAAGGACATTCAGTTATGTACGCGCTAATGCAGTAGATAATAAGTAACTATATCATTTGCGGTATACAAGTATAAATGCCTTTTCCCCTTTAACTGCTGTATCTACAGTTCAGAGCTTTGTCATAAGATTTTACACAAGCACAACCACAGCTCTAAGGTAGCACTGAAAGACACGGATAAAAACAGAGGAGTATCTACAAATGGCAAAACAAGCAGATTAATAGAAGTAAATGCTCAGCAGTGAAAGAAAAAACAACCACGCTACACTTTACATACACTTTACACCTGTCCCCACTGTGGCATTTTATTATGTTTTATTAGTGCTGTCACGCTCACAGCATATTTCTGCAGAGAGAAAGTACAATATGGAAAAATAGGATAAAATCTACTATTTACGTGCTGGTATGCCCCCAAATCTATAGGCATATATTACATAATATACTAATATACTATTATATTGTAACTGCACATTGCATATTTCTTTCGAATCTAGAAAGAAAGAAAAAGAAAGAAAGGTGAACAGGTACCTAGCAGGAGAACAGGTAAGGCTTGTGATGATGGAAAGAGAGAGAAGTGTAGTTTCTACAGGTCTTAGAGACCTGGGTGGGAGTTCAAGGTCCAGACAGCACTGATAAGCTCTCTTACAAAGCAGCTATAAAACAAGAGACTTAAGTTTGCCATGCTTGGCAGTACATCTTTACAGAACACAAGTGGTGTAAAATAAGACTAGATCCCACTTTAGAGCACAACACTGCTTTCTCCAGCTACTGATCTAAACTTGAGAAATCGTATTCATAGCCTAAAACACGTTTGGGAATCCATGAATTGCGAGTGGTCTTTAACGCCCCCTCTCAGGATCACAGAGAAACGGTCTGAAGACCATTAGAAAGGTAACGGTTGCCTCATGATGACCTGAGACCTGAACAGAAAACGGCCCTGGTGTTTTAGGTGAACAGATGCGTTAGCTCTTACCTCTCCCAGGTGACTAACGGGGCTCTGCTTCCACTCCGCTGCTCGTCCTCAGGCTGCCGGTCTGGACGCAGCTGTAGTTGTCATTACAACAGGAAGAGAGACTGGACACGGAGTCAGGACTGATTACTGTCTTCGTTAAGAGCGGTAGTGCTGTTTTAGCTCTCCCTTTCTCTCTCAAACCCCACCCCCTGTCTTTTTTCTCTCTCTCTCTCTCTCTCCCTCTTACCTTCTTTCTCTCCTTCAGACTATCCCTGTTTCCCTTTCAACCTCTCTCTCTCTCTCTCTCTCTCTCTCTTTCTCTCTATCCTTCAGACTATATATCTTCTACCCTCTCTTCTCTCTCTCTCCCTCCACTTGAAGGTGAGTTCGAGCTGGATCAGCTGATTGACTTCTGCTTTCAGGAAGACATTTCATGTGATTTAGTCCACAAACTTGTCCAAAACAGAAGTGTAGCCAGAAGTGTACTTATACTTATACTAGTGTGTTAGTAATTCAGTACGATGAGATTAGGAACCTGTGTGAAATACTTATTTGAAATATAAATCATTAAAGTGGCCTTAACGTTACAGATTATACTTTAATAAACTGCAACTACCACGACTGCAGAAAAGGAGAAATGAGAAACAGTTGTAAACCCCGTCTTCAGCAGATACTGAGGATCACGATACCAATCCTTTAAAGTCTCCCTGCATCCTTATGTGCACAGAGCAAGTATGTGTTCCTGCAGTGACATCATTATCATTTCTGTTTTCATCATCATTACACGTTTAGGGTTTTTTTTTTCACAGTCGCTTTTTCAGCCCTGCGTGTGTTTGAGGGCCAGAGGGGAAGAAAAGCAGTTCACATTCTATATGCTGACATACTATCCGCCCACTTTTTCAGCATCAATGCACATGAACTTTCATAGAAATTGATGATTTGTGCTGGAAATGAGAGAAAAAAGAAGACTGATTTTGAAAAAGAAATGTGTACCCACAGATTTACTGCTGTAATACAGTTGTTCCAGTTACTGTGAATTAGTAAGAGCTTGATTTATTTGCACACAGGATAACTGGTAGAGTTGACTTTTAGTAGTTTAAAGTTACTAACCAAGATTCTGTCACTGTCTAATTCAACGAGAAGTCACCCTGTTTTTCAAAGATTCCAGCATAACTCAATTATTAAAATTGAGCAATTCAGCCTGCAGGAATGATGTGAAATTGTATGGGTAGAGAAACGGATAGAGATTTCTTTACAGTGCTTGTTATATCACTGTCCACCAGAAGAGGACAGCTTCCCCTTTTCAGTCTTAGTTCCTCCTTAGGTTTCTTCCTTCAGCTTCTGATATTCAACAGAGCAACTTCACATCAGACTACTGTACTTTGAATTACGTTGTTTCCATCTTAACAAATATTTTGGAAATAAAGAGTGAAAAATCAGCATTAAGGATTTCCCCTGTAAGGTCAAGTATTAGCTCAGGTACTGTGAACTATGGATATTCTCCTTAATGGTTTGAGAAAGCTATGCGAAGACATCGGAGTTTAGTTTCTGAAGTTTGGACAAGCCCTGGAAACCAAAATGTAATTCAATCATGGCTATTATGCTTATGCTACTCATGTCAATCAAAAACTACTGTTTCCTCGTCCCAGTCAGAGACCGGCCTCAGGATTCGGCGGTGCACCTGTTGCTCCCTCTTGTGGACTAAACCTTGGTAGTGCAGATTCTACTTTGGGCGAAAAGTTTTTTTCCCCCAAAACATGCACGTTTTTCGGATATTTTATAGGCTGCATTGATACACTTTTTTTCTTCAGTAGCTTTATAACACAGACTTCATTAGTGTTATATTATTTTAACATGAAAAGCCTAATTTAATGAGCATGAGTTGATTAGTCGTCTGACATATGGTTCACATTTCATCAGTGATAAAAGACAAATAATATGATTTCTCATTGATACAAAAACCAAGCGGCATACTCATGTCAGTCACAGATCACACCTGTCTTTGCTGCTTCCCTTTTGCACCTTGCGGTACTGAGTGAAATGTATTTGCTGTTGCGTCTCCTATATTTTTGATTAAGACGTGCATCATGTCACTTCTGAAGCGTGTGGACAAACTTCTAACACATGCCTTTTTCTGGACCCATTGTGCCTCTCCCTCTCAACCTTTACATTCTTCTCCTTGGTTACCAGTTGTCATGGTTTCAAGGGCTCTGCAGAGGCAGGATTAGGAGCCATTCTGGGGACAGCTGGCTGGGTCGGTCCCCACTGTCCCCCCCGTCCTGCTCAGCGACGCTGAGAGGGGGATGAGGGGGGTTATTGTGCAGGGATTAGAGCTTCCTGTGTGTCAGTCCCATTACATAGGGAGGGGTGGAGGATGGAGAGAGAGAGAGAAAGAGAGAGGGAGAGAGAGACTGAAAGAGAGCGAGAATGAAAGAGAAAATGAAAGAGAGAGCATATGAAAGCGAGCATGACACAGAGAGAGGGTGTTGGAGAGAAGAGAGTGGGTGGGTAGGGGGGGTCTATACAGCTGCACACTCAATCACTTTGCACAAGTTCGCACACACACACACACACACACATTATCATGGACACACAGTGTACGCGCATACACCCATCAACATGCACACCACAGATCTGGTGAGCTAAGCCATATGAAAGGAAACAGACTTTGAAAAGGGGCCAAAAAGGTAGACAAAAGATCTCTGGAGCAGACATACAGCGTATTGAGGCTGAGAAAACACGAACACGGGCAAACAGAACACAGACAGAAGAATGACTGCCATGCCAGCAGGACTAGATGATGAATTTTAGACCGGGTAATAATTTAGCAAATGAACCTTTTGCATAAAGCTCTTCCTCTTCTTAACACATTGTCACACTGTGTGTGCGCACAATATTTGTCGCACAGTGAAGCACATCTAACACATGCACATAAAACACACAACACAGGCATTTATCTGAATGACATGACATTCATTCGGCTTTTATTCCTCCTCTTGAAAACAAAGTAGGCGCAAATTTCAAAAGACAACATTCATGGGGAAAGTAAAAAAAAAATAAAATAAAGAACTAAATTAAATTCAGTGCAATGCACTGATAATGGGCAGCATTACTCTTGAGTAATTCAAGAGACTAAAGAAGTGACCAGGCAACATATATATACATATGGGCAAAAAAAGCTAAAGGCTTCTTGTGTTTCCTAATCTGGTCCTTTTCACTGATCTCTGGGTATAAACAGGTCTATCAGAGGTGAGTCAAATGACCAGTCAAATGAATTCAAGGTACTTGTAGATACAGTGTACAGGCCAAGTAGTGTCATCTCTAAGCACAGCTGACCGTTGGTGGTCTCATATTTCTAGCTTGACTGGTAGTTTTCCATAATTTGTCCTTGTGGTTAGATTTACCTGGACATTAGTAATGCAGCAGTGACATTTCAGGAAGGAAGAGAGTTTCTAATCCAGGTAAATTAATTTAAATCATATGCTGTTGTTTATGCAAGTAACCAATCAGGCTTGTTCATTAACTTTCACATTAAAACCAAACCAAAACTTCATAGTGGTACACGTGGGTTCACTGAGACTATAAAACAGTGCTGAGAACATGTGCAGCTGCATAAGTTCCACCCAATAAGTACAGCAGCATGATAGTAGAAGGAAAAAAACAATATTAAAGAAAACATAGGAATTTACATAGGCCAGCTGTAGCACGGCTGTCCGTATTTGATATCATTTGATCTTCAAAACACATTGTTTTGGGGTAAGTCCCTTTCATCTTAATTATCGTTTTATTAATGGTGGACAAAAGTGAGAAATTCTCATACTCATCAAATTCTGACATTTCAGATTCTAGAATGTTTTGTCAAAATGTTATAACCACATTTGTAATACACAAATACCAGACTTCACCTAGTATCCAAATTCTGAGGATCCTGATTTGTCAAGGACTTGCTTGTTGTACATCAAAATTTCATTGTCTTCAAAGAAAGGCACTAATATGTTAACAAAGACACTACTGTTCTACAGTGTTGCAGATTTAAGAGCTACATCTAATAGAAAAATACTAAAAAGTCCCACTAAAATCGGTAAACAAATATTACTACTTCTTTTACCAGTCACATTCTCTCAGGTCGTGTCCTCAGACTCTCCACCTTCATCTGCTGAACAAACAGTAGCCAGTGGAACCTCTGTTGAGGATATCTTCTCTGTACTTTTCTCCAGTGTATTTCCAGTGTCTTCTTGTCCTGGACGAGGACTTGACTCCACAGAGTCCTTGTGATTTCCTCCTGTAGTATGTGGAGCAACCACTGAAGCATTTGCCCCGCTGCTTAATACTCCACTATGTGTTTTCATGTGACCCTGTAATAACACACACAAACACAGTATAGCTCAGTATCTCAGTGTCCATACCTTGGAATGGACAATGGAAGGCGAATAGATATTTCATACTCCTTACCTTTAGTCCACTGCGACTAGCATATTCTTTGCCACATTGCATACAGCTGTAGGGCTTCTCAGGGCGCTGGGGCAGTGGAGGTATGACTGGGATATTTGGTTTAGTCACCTTGATCTCATCTTCATCCTTACTGCCATGATTCACGTCTGCATGTGTGTTATTCACTTCCTCGTCCTTAGCCTCCTGAACATCCCTGGTCTTCTTGTTCCCACTTTCCTCCTCTGGAGTGCCCTTACTGGCTAATGAAGGCAAAGATTCGTTTTTATTGCCTGAGAGAATGTCTTCCTCTCTGGGCTCAGGAGTCAGAGTGGTTACATTTGCAGGCACTGTTTTGTGTGATACATTCAGTTCTGGCTTGGGCTGAAGAGATGGACTGGAGGGGGGTGTGATTGCAGGCGTAAGGTCAAGAGCAGCAGAATCCGGGCTGGATTTAGGGCCACTGACCACTGTGGGATGGGAAGCCCCTATGAGATCACTGTTGTCCTGAGAACTAGTTCTGATACAGAGGGAAAGAGGAATGTTCTCATCGTCATCTGTGGCACCGTTTACTACAGCAGTAGTCTGACACTTGTTTTGATGGGCTTTGAGGGCACTCAGGGCATAAGCACTCACAATGCTAGGATGAGCATCGCTGTCAAGGTCCTCTTCTACAGTAGATGAGTTAGCAGGTGGGCTGTCAAAGATAGAGGAGCTAGTGTGTTCCTGTTTCTCTAGGGCTAGATCAGTGGCTGGAGTGGGACTACTACCAGGTGTGTCCGAAGGATCTTGATCGGACTCCATGACTTGATCTGCATTAGGTGATCTAGTGCTTCTAGAAGCAGTGCTTGGCGCTATTGTACCTGCACTTGGCGTTATTGTACTAGCAGTACTCATATTAAGAGGATGAGATTGGATGGCCTTAGATAGAGTGACACTGCCTACTTGACCATCTTCTTCCTCTGGCCCCAAATCTCCATTACCCTCCGGAGGCAACTGGCCACCTAGATGCATCCGAATGTGATGCTGTAGCACCACAGCATTGGTGAACTTACGCTGGCAGAGAGGACAGGAATTCTGTGTGCGTGCATTGGGTGGTCGTGCTCTGTGGGTCGCTAGGTGAGCCCTCAGACTACCCTTAGTGGAGAAGGAGCGTCCACAAAGCTTGCAGGGGAAAGGACGCTCACCAAGGTGCGTGGCCTGGTGGAGACGTAGTGCCCTTGGACAACTTAGCACACGCAGGCATATTCCACACTGGTTAGGGGCCAGAGAGGGCAGGGAGGGGATTGACACAGAGAGGCCCTGGGTGCTCAGGTCACTGTTGGGGTTAGGGTTTAGGCCCAAGGCTGCCATCATCTCCCTCCTATATGCTGAAATAGTACTACTGGTAGAGGTTGTTGAGACATCACTGGCCTGGGTGCTACCATTAGTCTGGTCTTCACTGAAGCTTTTTGAGGGCTGTTTTTCCAGCTTCTGAGCCAGTCTCTGCAGTTTAGAGGTGTCAGAGGTTGCGGTTGAAGAGGAGGGAGAGGAGGAGGAAGGAGAGGAGGTTTGGGGTTTGGGGTAAGGAGAGAAAGGGAAGGTGAGCTGGGGGTGAGGGGAGGGAAGGTGAGGAGGGCGGAGGAGAGCTAAACCAGGGTGGTGTGGAGAGGGGCCAGAGGGGAACAGGATCTTAGGGAGGTGGGCCAGCTGGGAGTATGGAGAACTGGGATGTAAACCTGAATGAGGAGGTGTGTTCTCATCAAACCTCTGCTGTTTAGCACCCTTTAACTGGCCTGTCATGACAGAAGAAGATGAAGGGGCGGTTGTGGATGCAGAAGATGACTGCACACTAGCTGAAGCAGAGACCGCTGCTGCAGCAGAGGCACGATTAAGCTGCAGCAGGGAATGGGCAGTGGACAAAAGAGCCAGATCAACACTGGGTGGGAGAGGTAGAGAGGAAGGAGACAAACGAGAAGTTGGTCCAGATAGAAAACCAAGAGCCAAGCCATCAGGCACTCCCACACCCCCTTTAACTCCAAACGGTTCATCATCTTCTGCACGACGCTTCCTGCGTCTCTGAACAACCCCGGCGCCAGATCCTGACTGGCTCTGTTCTGACAGGGCAGGTGGGAGAAGGGAAAGGGAAAGCTCTGGGTTTTGCTCCCGGTGGCGCAGAAAGTGGGCCTTGAGGTTCCCACGAGTGGTAAAGCGACTGAGGCAGACAGGACATTGATATGGCCTTTCACCTGTGTGGGATCTCAGGTGGATCTGCAAGGAGGAATCACTGCTCAAAACTTTCCCACAAAAGCGACAGATATGCTGCTGGCGCCCTGCAGAAGAGCTCAGCGACCCTCCTGAAGATCCCACAGCAGAGCTGAGTGGCATCTGCTCCTGAGAGAGGCTAGATGCGAGGAGTGGAGGAGTGGGGAAACTAACAGCACTGGTATGGCTCAGTGAGGTATTAGGAGATTTCTCATGGAGGTATCGAGGAAGACCCAGTGATAGAGACAGGGGGTGCACTGATGCTACTGAGGAGACCAGAGATGATGTAGAGGAAGAGGGTGTGGATGATGTAGATGAATATGTTGTTTTATGTCCATTAATATGAGAGATGTTAGGCTTTGAAACAACACCCTGTGTCATCAGTGTTGGAAGGGCTGAAGGTATGGGAGACGCTGTGGACAGAGAAGGACCTGAGGTGGACAGAGATGGGGAGATAGATTCAGAGGCCCTCTGGTGGTTCTCCAGTGAGCCTTGAACCACATCCTGGTTGCTGATTACTCCACCCAGACGGAGAACCTGCCTGCAGATCTCCTCAGTCATCTGCATCTGATGGATCTGCCTTTGCTGCAAAACCCTAAGTTCCTCTAAGAGCACAGCTAAAGTTGGTGGCACTTGTACCTCGTCTGACTGAATGGAGGGTGTCTGCTGGACGGAACTGGGGCTCCCAGGGGGTGGAATAGCATTAAGAGATGATGATGATGACGAGGCAGAGGAATGAATGGTTGTGGCAGAGATACCCATCTGAGGAGAGGTTATGGTGGATTGGGGCTGATGTACGGGAATGTGGGTAGACTTCTGCTGGACAGGAGAAGGGGACTGAGTCTGGGAGGACAGGGATGGGTGCGGGAAATCTGGGGAAAGAGAAGAGTGTGTGTTGGGAAGAGAGGTGCTGTATGGGGCAATGTGACTGGCCCAGTGGGGAGGAGAAGAGTTTTCATTTGGAAGTGAAGGAGCATGCAGGCCCCCAGGAGATGGCCTCAATGCCAAGGGAGGCTGACAATCTTGAAGAGAAGAGGGGGATGAAGATGAAGAAGAAGATGAGGTAGCTTCGGAAACAAGAGAGGTCGATGGTGACTTCACTGCCAGCTGATCGTCTGCAAAACAATGATAGAGAGGAACAAAACAATGATTTAGGTATTTCTATACAAAATGATATAAGAACACAAAAGTTCACATTCTGAGCATTTTAATAGCTGTGTACACAGGTGAGAAAATAATGTACAAAGATGAGAAAATGATCCCAAAACAGAAAACTATGTTTTCAGACTTTCAGAATAATGATGTCTGTAAATGAAGATCTACATTCACACAGAGCTACATACTGGTCAGGGATAATGATGAAACATTCATGCAGTCAAGTGGCTTTTAATTTATATTATAAATTGCTCTTTTGGGTTAATAAATTATCAGTGAAACATCACTGCTTCAGAAAGCACAACAATTTTGATATTTGTTTTTCTATGTAAAAACATGGATAGTGTCTTCACTCCGGCCACAGGCCAATGACCACCTTGCTGCTATGGCAACACTTTTTAAAGGACAATGAGCATCACCACAACAACCTATAACCCCTCTTAACCCAACCCTCTTTCCATCAGTTCTGTCTTTCATCTCTCCATTCACCCTTCCCCCTGACCCTGCACAAGGTCACAGGTCAGACCATGCTATGGGTTTTGGGCACTGTCAACTGTGCTCTGATTGGCCAGTTGACCTGACCTTTGAAGCTCTGGGGTCAAATTCTTTCAGAATCTTCGGCACAGAGTAAGAAAATGAGAAGGGGGTTGGGGATTTCGAAAGCTGAGTGACAGGCCATCCCACCCTCCACTCCATACAGGACCTCTGAATAACTGTATCCAGTAATGTGTCATCAAAACTGAGAATTTATTTATGTCACCCTGAACCTGGGCAAACCATGTCCGGCAAGTCCAAAAAGCATGTCTTTTTTTTGGCTGAAGATGTTTCCGATAAGGCAATATCCTTTTTTAAGGAACTAGTGCATTCTTTACCCATCTGCATCCTACCCAATGAAACCCCCAACTGAGTAGATGAATAGAAGCAGAGGAGTGGAGTGGGGGGGCGGGCAGGAGGGGGGTGTCGCTGAGTGAGCAGAATAGAGGAGCACAAGGAAACATGAGGGAGAGAATAAGGGAGAGGAGAAGAGAATAGAAAGAGAAGAGATTAATCTTTACCCAAACACCCCCTTCTTCCACTCCCCATAGCCAGCACCTTATTCACAGTGAATAGAAGAGTTCTCCAAATGAATAAAAGACCCCCAACAGTCAGACTGAGTATTCTGCACGTCTCTTGGAAGATTTGGTACTGCTGTAAAGCTAACACAGATATGGCCTCTAGAGGATGCATGTCAAACCAGTGACTACAGTACTGAACCTCCAAGAGAGAGTTTTCTGGCCTGTGGACTCACGGTTCACCAAAGTTTACTCCAAAGTTTAGTTTCAAAAACAAATCCTCAGGTCTGGTACATCACACATGCACATGCCCAGTAGCTGCTTAGCCCACATCCGCAGAGCAGAAATCCGAGACACATCAAAAACCAGCGTGCTAGATCTCAAACAATGACCCCAATCACGGGCTGGAGCAGAACCTTGCACTGCTGCCATTCAGTGAAAAAGGTGGAAAGCGTAATCCCCGCATAACTCCGGGCACAAGTAACACATGAATGCGGGTCATAATACGCACGTGTTAATGTTGATTTATGCCTTGGAAACAACTTTTCTCCCCCCCCCCCCATAAAACCCAATCTTACCATCTGGCATCACATATTAATGAGCAGGTAAACAGATTTGCCTGTAAATAGTCTCACCTTGCGATGTCAGCCGTGTGCCCCCCGGGTCCGCGTTCACAAGCTGCTGGGGCCGCTTCTGCTTTCGGCGCGACATGATTCACGGAGAGGGCGCGATGCGTGAGGGGCGCATCAGCCAAACTTTCCACACTAATGCGGACTCGTAAACACAAAGGACTCTCTCTCTCTCCCTCTCTCTGCGCTCTCTCTCTCGTTCTCTCTCTCTATCTCTCTCTCTAAAGTTCACCTTGCTGCTGGAGAAGCGCACGGCGCAACCAAAGCGCGCTTTGTGCGGAAAAAAGAAAACTAAAAACTTGCAAAAGCAGCACCGTGACGCCTGCAGTAGCTGCGTGATTTGGCAAATGCGTGTGTGGCTGTATTTCCTCAACAAGTCCCCTCTTTCTCAACTTACCCACTGTGTACCCCCTCCCCTTTTAGTCTACACACACACGCGCGCGCGCGCGCACACACACACACACACACACACACACACACACACACACACACACACACACACACACACAAATACAATCTCTCCTTGTTCTTTACTGACATTTGCATTTCAATGGTGTGGAGAGCACCGTCTCTTTTTCTTTTTCTCGCTCTCCTACATTTCTCACACCTTCTTCGAGCCATAAAGCAATTAAAGGCGATCTGTATAGCTGACAGAAAATTACATGAACAAACACTATATGTCGTGTCAGTCCGGGCACACAAAGGGAATAGGCTATTTAAAAATAAAGTGAACTTTAAGTCTGCTTTATAGAGAAGACGCATTTTAAAAGACATAAATAACAATAAATATATCTGACTATGATTATAAATAAACATTATTAACTTTTTGTACGGTGCAACTGAAGCACTGTTATTTCACTAGTCGTCTGGCTAGTAACTACACAATGTACATTTATAATTAGGGTTATGGGAGTGTGAGTGTACTTTATAGATGAGAAGCATAAATGGCATGATTAATTCTGACTTTTTTTGTAGAGAAACGTGAATTCAGTATTTGCCTGACTGGTAACTATGAGACATTAAGTTAAATGGTGGCAGTAAAAAGTAAAGGAAGTTTTAAGAGCTGTGAAGGCATGTTAACCGACTTGTGTGTACATAAGGGGGCTGATCTTAGACCAGCTGGAAATGGAAGACCCCCAGCAGTTATGATCATGATGGTGGGGGTGGTGATAATGATGATGATGATGATGACGATGATGATAATGATGATGGATAAGTACTACTTGTGTTCAGGTCTGAGGGGGAAAGGCTGCATTATTTAGATACAACCCATCGTTTTAATAATTAGGCATGTCTTCTAAGTGAGAGAAGTTACAGGAGAATAGACCTCCTGTGGCATCCTCGCCTGTGTCGGTGGGTTCGCATATTTGAAGCTCTATTTAAAAGCCACTGAATGGAGGGGAATTTCCAACAATGGCGACCTGGACACAGTTGAGTGACCATCTCTCTCTCTCTCTCTCTTTCTCTCTCTCTCTCTCTCTCCCTCTCTCTCTCTCTCTCTCTCTCTCTCAGGATCCGATGCTGCTTCACACAAAGCCCCCCTTTCACCCGCCTGTATTCCCATACACCACGTGGAGGACGAATGGAGGGAAAAGCCATTTTTAATTAGCTGTATCACACACGCAGCATGTCTACAACCATCCTGACTAATTTGTACACCCGTCCATTAGAAACAGCTCTCTGAGCTGAGCCTGATCCTCAAAGTTACTCTATCCATTTCTATGATTGCAGTCAAACTGCCTACATCCGAACTCGCACACAAATAATAGGTATTGTAGCCTACTGTAATGTACTGTTTTTTATTTAACTGGGGTCCACAACCCTGTTCTATTTAAACTGAGAATCAGAATACGTTATTGATCCAAAAGGAACCTGCTTATGTAATGACTGCAAAAAGACACACAGATACACAGACACGAGAACAATCTAAAAAATGAAGTGTAAATACGTAAAATACGTACACAAATACTGGGTATAAATACTATAGTTAAGTGTTAATTGAAATATAAGGACACTTAAGGTGGTTAGAAGTACGTTATTACACGTAGTAGAGATCTGTAGTATATGTGTAGTATTGGCAGAGATATTGCACATGTAAGACGATTGCACATAATAAAGTGATTCAGCGCCCATTTAGAAAAAAACTTAAAGCAACTGCACATAATGTATTGATAAGACAACTGCACATAATGATAATGTTTCAGCACTGATAAGAACATTAAACAATATTGAACGTGTCAGAATCACAGCAAAATAATGCAGTTATACACATGATAATTATAGTTGAAAACACTCCTGTCGGCAAATAAATAAAAAGTGAACACAAATAAGCCCCGCCCACACCATATTTGTAACAACGCTATATAAACTCGGCAGATAGCTTTACATGCTAACTTGACTCAGGTAACCAATAATGGTTTGAAAAATACAGAAATGACTTGTTGAGTGTCCAAAGGTTTTTTTTAAAGAGCCAAATATTGTTCTCTTTTTCATTAGCGTGTTTATTTACCCTAGGCTAACTAGCTAAACATTAGAAACTAGCCGGTTGGCTACATTTGAAATGCCAAATAAACTAAATTAATTTGAGGTTAATTTCGACTTTTAAGGCTGTTTTATCTTTCTTTTTGTTGTAGCCATGGCCCTAAGCGACTTCAGTTTAATCTGTAATTTCCCGAAATGTCGAACCAAGTTGAGTGGGTTCGCCTGGGCCACGGCCTGCTCTCATATTTTCTGTGACCAGCACGGTTCTGGAGAGTTCAGCAGGACCCCTGCCATCTGTCCCGCATGTTCATCTACTCTCGCAGGAAAACTAGACATTATACGCACAGAACTTTCTCCTTCCGAGCAGTACAAGGCGATGGTTTTAGTAGGATTACGGCCTGAGATAGTTCTGGATATCAGTCATCGAGCACTGGCGTTTTGGACATATCAGGTTTGTACTGTATTTAAATTTCACCAACCTGGACTCACACAAAATACTTATGGCACCTATCGAGTCACTGATTACTTGATACACTTGACATGCTCCAGGTAAACCAAGAAAGGCTGCTGATGGAGTACAGTTTGTCTCGAGCTGAGATACAAGTGGCCCAGACTGAGAAGGTGATGGCACAGCAGAAGCAAACCAGAGAGCTTGAGATTCATGCTTTGAGAGAGGAGATTACATCCATAAACAAGGTTTTTAACCGTTCATTCAGTAATTATTTCTACCTGTATTAGTTAACCTTTATTTATTGTCCCGAAGAAAACATTAAAGCTTATATTGGACACAATACTAGGCATTATCGGTAATCTTGAAATAAATATGAACACCAAACACACTAATAAGACATTGTAAAACACATACACTATATGGACAAAAGTATTGCGATGCCTAACATCAACGGATTTGAATGAAACTGCGTTCAAATGCATATACTTTAATATGGGTATAAGAGAGAATCACTCTTATTTGAAGGCTTTTCAGTAGATTTTGGAGTGTTGCTGTATGGAGACTTGTACCCAGTGACTCTGTAGAGCATTTATGAGGTCAGGCACTGATGTTGGACTGGGTCACAATCACTGTTCCAGTTCATCCCAGGGCCCAGTGCGGGCCAATCATGTTCTTCTACACTGAACTCACCCAACCATGCCTTTATGGAGCTTTATGGCACAATCATGCTGGAATAGAAAAGGGCATTCTGTGTTCACAAGTTTGGAGGTGTGGTTGGTGTCCAGAATGTCTTGGTGTGCTGAAGTATTAAGAATGAAAATCAGTGATGTCTCAATACTTTTGTCTGTATAGCATATGGAAGTGTATTGTGGAAAGAGTCGTGCATTATTATTGGATCCACTTCTTGGATATTTTCTCATGCACAGAGACTGGAGGAGTATAAGAGGAAGTACAGCGAGGTTTCAGAGCTTTTGATTAAGAAAAACAGACAGTATCAAAAGCTTCAGGGGCTGTTTGAGGCATTGCGGTTGCATACCATGCCAGCTGGGGAAAGAGATGGACTGCATCATCCCTCACAAGCGTTTAATACAGGTTCGGTATAAGCTTTCATAAAAATTAAATGTGCAGTGGGGTCGGGGTTAAACGGAGGGGCAGAGATGGTTATTATTTCATTACTAGTGTTAAAGGTGGAATGCAGTCATCCTAATAAACTGGTGGTGAGAAAACTAATGTCAGCTTAGGTTCAACACATTAGACTGAATAACTGTAGAACAGAGTGATGTATTTTAAAGAGGTGTTACTGACACTGGTCCCTGCACTTGCTTCCTCTAGGATTGGTTAGACTGCGCTCTCCCCGTGGGAGTCCTCCTTTCCTGGCTGTGGGACCAGAGAGTGATAGACTCTTCTCTTTAGAACCAGAGAGCTTCAAGAGCTTTTTTCAGTTTAGCTCTCCACCAAGAGAGAAAGGTCATTCCTTTATTAAGAAAAACTGAGTGTAGCACATTACAGTGTTTTGGAATACATTTGTTTTTCCACATATTACTTTCTATTTTAGGCATGACCTCATACTAGATATTCAGCTTCTTAATTCTTCTGTGTTCTCTGTATCTGGTGTTTACAGATAATAGAGCTGTTGGAACTGGTGTCAATTAAATTTAGGCTGATAAAGCTTCCCATAAGTCAGTATGAATGTTTTTTTCTAAACTGATAAAACATGTCCATACAATATACCAGTTCTTTGCTTTTCTATAGAGGCCATGTACATTTTGCTAACTCTCCTTTTTTCTAGTACTACTAGTTTTAGTGATAAAAGATGTATTTGTCATGTTTTTCATTCCAGTACGCTGTCTTCCAGAGTAGTACCAGTATTAAGTAACAAGAGCAGGGGGGACATTGTTATGGTAAAGCTACAGAAAAGGCAATGTTTTTTTTTTTTTACTGTCACCTTTAAACATTTTAACAATTACAACACTTGTCTCATAGACAATAGGGTAAAAACACCATCTTGCATAACCTCCTTACACAGTGAAACATTTTAACATCTTGTTAAATTGCAAGTATTTTAGGAGCACCATTGAAAGAGTTTTATTTTCTGGACCTAAAATTTGAAACAGGCAGCAGCAGAACGTTGTACAAACACATGAATCACCACCGGAGATAGTAAAAAAAAAAAAAAAAACTATGTACAAATTGGACTAATAAACCATACACATTATATACAAGCAAAATTAAAAGATGAAAGAAATTGCCCTTCTTCAGATTCTTACTACATTGCTCATTGCACTCACTCTTTCATTCAGAATGTGGTTTATAACTGACTGACGTTGCTGTTTGACTTTGCAGTGCTTGTCTCTTTCCATTGACAATAAGTAGCAAAGGAGAGTCCACACGTATACTCCGGAAATCATAAGTCTGTAAAGAGAAGGTTTGAGTACATTTTGAATTCTGTTCAAGTAATTATTTAACATGCAATCATTTATATGATGTAATGAAGGACAGTAGGGCAAAAAAGAGCCGATATTTCCACAAAAAAATGACAAAAATTACAATTTTATTCAATTTTATTCAGCAGGTCATACAGTCAAATTAACTATAACCAACATTGATAAATACTGCCATATTGCCCAACCCAACTATAGCATGCCACATAGGACAACATAGTGTCATTACACGTACCTTTTCATTGTGCGTTATGCTGTGCCGTTTGACTTGAGGCTCAGGAACGACCACTGTGTCTCCTATTAATACACCCCAGCCATTTGCTGTGTTATAAACCATGACCACGCAACACGTTTCCTCGCTGTCCACCACCCCAAATGTACTGAGAGGAAAGAAAAATCACATACAAAATAGAACACTTAAGGTTGCTCTAAGAAAACATACAAACACTAAGAAAATTCACACCTCTTTCTTTGTTTGTTAAATTAAGAGGCTTAAATAGGTAAAAAACAAATGTTTATGGATTTACTCACAAGGCCATTCGGCCCTCTGGAGCTAGGCTGAAGACCACTTTTCCCAGGGCTGCAACACCTGTGTTGATGCCATGTGTGAGGGCAGAGAAACAACGGGGCTCCATGCTTCCTGTGCGGCCTGTGGGGGAGCGGAACTGGGGAGAGGCACATGGACCCAAGGCAGAAACACTGATGGAGGAGAGCATGTTACGCAGGCGCCGCGCTTTTACTTTACCCTGAGAGAGAGAGAGAGAGAGAGACTATTACACACTTACTATTTGGTTATAAAGTAAAGTGGCTCCTTACAGTCATGTGTGAACACACTACAGCAAACATTGTGAACAATGTGAAATCTGCAATTAACCACCGTCACCAACAGAGGGCGCCTGAGAAACAGTGTATAGGAACAGTACCTTGCTCAAAGGTACCTCTGAAGCCACTAGCAGTCCTAGGATTCTAACCTACAAGCTTCTGATCCCTAACCACCAGCCACTCCCTCCACATATCTAAGCCATATTTGTTCACCCCTTAAGTATGTATGCCAACTTTTTGGCACTTTGTTGCCATCTACTGGTGGTAAGAGTTTGGAAATGCATACTTATATGCCCTTGTTGGGAACAAACATGTTTCAGATTCCAATCAGGTATTTTGCCTATAGCAAGCCTTCATGCATAGGCAAGTCATTCAACTACCACCAAAGTCCGGAATCAGTGTAGAGCTTACGAATGGAACCATTGAGAACAGAGTAATTCTAAATGAGTCCAGATGTTTGAAATTAACCCATATGTATCTGTATATGTATTATCTGACAAAGGGGCTAGTTGTAATGGTCACTATGAAAGTGTAGAAAATCAATACAAGTATTTCTACATTGTTTGATGATTTCATACCCAGAAACCAAAAATAATAATGTATCGAAGTCTATATAATTGGCATTGACACATTTATTTTTAACTAGAGCACATTAACTATTGTATCTGCATAACCTGAAAAATACATTTGGTTTACACCTATTGTATGTGTTTTGATGAAAATAACAAACATTCCAGGAAAAATGGGTTACATTTCTCAGAACCACAACATTCTCAGGGAGTACTCCGAAAAACAAAACACTGGTCAATAAGAGAGGTATGGAGATGATAGGAATTGTTGTCAAATGTTAAATGTGGTTCCTGTATTTTAGCCTAGCTGGCCCCCATGTACATATGCCTCAGACTGGTGATACACAATAGCACAATAGGTGAATATACCACGAATCCAAATCTATAATAATGTTTTAATTATACAATATTGGTTGAATATTTTGGATGAAACTGTTTAAAAGTTTAAAAAAATCAGTTACATTCACTTCCCAGTAAATTATGTTTCATGTTCCTTTGCACTATTTTTTTTTTTCTCACCTTATTCTCTATTAAACCAGTGACTTGATCCAGATACTGCAGCAACTGCTTCTCTCTCTCTGGAGGCTCTTCCCAGCCAGGGTCAAGAGCAGCTGCCCGACTGTATCCAGCCAAAGCTGAACTAAACATCTCCTCATACTGGAACAGCTAATATGGAACAGCAAAGATGGAAAAAATAGATTAGATTTATTTGCTTTGGTGCTTTACTGCTGCAGAAGCCTAAATGTACAAATATAACATTATTTAGGAGCATTTGCAGCACACTACTGAATAACGTATGTATACAAAACTTTTGAACTGGTTGGCACTCAATATCTAATCACCCCAACTGCTGGTCATTAAAGGTCTGTAATCAACTGTATTGATTAGGCAAAAGTAGGTATGAGAGAGAGGGGAAAAAGGCTCAGTACCGTGGCCCGATTGAAGTGCAGATCAGCATTCAAAGCTGATGCTTTGTCAATTTTCTCCTGTAAGAAACAGAACATTTGCAGTCACAATAAGCAGTATTATCTAATGACTTTTGAGTAGTTTACTGTGTGTATGTATGTCTTCACTCACAGCTTGCGAATAAGAACTTAGAGCTTGTTGAGACATCTGAGGATTCTGTCCACTAGAGAAGAACAGGGAGATGTATGCATTCCCCAAGATATCTGCCCAAAAATGATTCATTTCAATGGGTTGTCTTAAATTCATGACATGCAATACTGTTTACTCAGGTTCTCAAAGAACTGTACCACTGAAAATCTCATATGGAGACACTATAGCTCTATATGAGCAAAGTTCTACTGAAGTTATGGGATGAATATATTCTAGTGCAGGGGTTTCCAGTCTTATCCACCAAGGGCAAGTGTAGCTACAGGTTCTTGTTGCAGGTCTTGGTTTTTAACCAATTCAGGTGTCCTCATGCTTGGCTGAAACAAAAAACCTGTAGCCAGATTCAACATCACTGCTCTAATGTTTCCCAGCTATAGCATGGAAATATAAAACTTTGGGCCTAAAGGCATCCAGACTAGACTAGCTGGTTTCCTGGCTTCTAAAGAGCACAGACAAACAATGTGTTAGGAAATTATTCATAGTTAAGGTACAATAAGCCATAATGAAATCTCCTATTGAATAATGATAAACTTACACCAAGATGTTCCATCTGTAACATCCAGCTGCACTGCCTGTCTGGCCAGGTCCACGCTTTCCATGATCCGTTTGCCATGATCTTGAGCACCCTCTTCTGGAGGAAGCTGCCGCAACACCATCGACAGGTTTCTTAAAGACACTTTGTTCTTGGACTAAAGAAAGAGATGCAAAATACAGCAAGCAATACAAATGACTATGCAATGCCACAAAAGTTTCACAAATCCCAAACACATCAAAGATATATTTGTGCTTGGGCTCCAAGTTACACAAACCTATGATTTCTCCAATAAAATTTAGCTTAATTATACCTGTTGTAGAGCCCCTGTGAAGCAGGTCTTTGCAGCAGTCAGGTCTCCTTTCTTCCAGTACTGCTCGCCTAGTGTGTTCCATCCATCTACCAAACCTGGCTCCAGTTTAACAGCCCGAGAAAGGCTCTCTTCTGCCGCTTGACTGAACAGTTGAGCTATGTTCAGACACCGGCCCCGCAGGAGCAGGTACTGAGCACTGTGTTTGTATAGTTCTGCCAACAAAAATGTTTGATCTTAATAAATATACACCTACAAAACAGTTAATTCAAAATAACTCCTCTTTCGATCTTAAATGGCTACCATCGCAGTTTCATCTGTATTCCTTGTTGGTCAAATTTCAGTTACTGACATTAGTTTTAACGTTGCTGTAAAGGTAATTGTGAGGTGGTGTGATCTTTTATTCTTCTCAGAAAAGATGGTCAAAAACCTCCCTAACCAAGGCGGTCCACAGTCTAAATGTTCAAAAGTCTGTGGACATGCGCATATCCAACCTATCTTCTGAAATCAAGGCTATTAATAAAGTTTACTCCTCCTTTGCTGCAATATCACCTTTTACTATTGTGGGAAAGCTTTACATTGGATATTAGAACATTGTTGTGCAGATCTGATAAAAGACCATTTGTGAAGTCTGCTACTGATGTTAGATGATAAGGTATTCAATGATGCTCCATCACTTCAGTAAAATGTAATTCCACAGGCCACAGAGCTTTAAAGTCTTCAAGCTCAGCTGAATCAGAGCATCCCAATCTGTTGGCATTTATTGTCTATGGAGACTGCATGATCATGTCAGCAATGTGTGCAGCAAAATGCAGTTGAATGCATCAAGTCAAAATTTGTCCATGTGCTCTGACATATACACTACGTAGAGAAAAGTATTGGGATGCCGGACCATTACACAGACTTTAATATGTCTATGCCCCCCCTTTGGAAGGCTTTCCACAAGAGGTTGGAATTTCTGTGGGGAACTTTGTGCCCATTGATTCATTTAAAAATCCAGTTTGGGATGATCTAGTTCATCCCAAAGATGTTGATGGGGTTGAGGTTGGGGCTCTGTGCGGGTCAGTCAAGTTCTTCCACATCAAACTTATCCAAAAATGTCTTTATGAACCTTGCTTTGTGTATAGATCAGTCGTGCTGAAACAGAAAATAGCCTTCCCCAAATGCCGTGTCCATAAAGTTGTAAGCATGATGTTGTCCAAAATGTCTTGGTATGCTGAAGCACAAAAATTGGCTCTTACTTGTAGTGGAAGTGGCGTCCCAATACATTTGCTCATGTGGTATAGCTTAGCCAGTCAAGCCTAGTAACGCAAACGAAACTCACCTTCCTTCTCCTCGAGCCTCTTTAGGGTTTTGTTCATCTCTTGGGTGACATCGTTTTGCTTTCTACTGGCCTCCTCCACGCTGTGGGTTTCAAAGTAGTGATCCCTAAACCGGTAAAGTCCATCCACGAGTTCCTTAGAAACAAAAGACCACCCTGTTCTGAACCATTCTACACAGGGGCGACCATTGCATAATCATAGATATTTAAACCTCAGGACTTTTCTTTTAAACTTTTAAAATGCATCTAAGGGTTCTAAATCTGCCAGACTTGACATGTTCACAAATCCCCAGCCAACCTTTAAAAACAGCACTGCACACATACAGAACTGTACAGACCGAAGACCATGGATTCGTTGTTATAGTGACAGCTAGCTAAGCAACAACTGGGTCTCCAGCATTAAGCCAGATTTCTTACTCATGAATACTCCACATATAATGGCACATTAATAATCTCATACACAGAGCTTTACGATAAGTACCCCTCACCTTTAAAACCTCCAAATCATCTTTGCCTACTGTTTTCTGATCTCCATCGTTGTCAACTTCAGCCATTTTTAGCTGGTAAGAGCAGAAACACAACCCTCTCTCTCCCCTACTGGTTAGGAGGTAAACATACACAATAAAGCTTAGAAAATTTAGGCTAGAATTCCCCACAATGATACCTGGAGTCATTGTGAATTGTGCATTCTAAGCATTTTAATCAGGCAATATTTTTTGTATGCAATATTTCTGGTGCAACGTGAAATTTGGGACGATCTATTCTACAACTCTTATCCAATGTGCATTTAAAAGTTTTGAAAGTCCAGAGGCTAAGAAACAACTGTATATATACATACATGCATACACATAGACTTCTAGATTTATATTTTGTATTTTTAAATTTATATAGTGTGTACTTTATTTTATTTAATCGAATTAGGGTGCTTTTAAGTCCAGACTAGAGCTGTTTTGGGGAAGTTAGTTCAGCGCAAGCGCACAAGTCACATGTTGTCATGAGACGCCAGGTAGACTGACAGCTGTAGTGCCTTTTGCTTCAAAACATGAAGATTTTACTTGTGTTTCTTTGGTTGGTGCGTATTTCTGTATCCTCGAATGATCATGAAAAAGAAATTCAAGTATTCGTCGTCCCTCACAGCCACATGGATGTGGGCTGGGTGTACACCGTGCAGGTAGGTTTGGTGTATCATAGTAATGTATGCTGTGCTGTGGGCTTTAATCACAGGACTGGGTATTTTCTGCAGGAGAGCATGCACGCCTATGCCAGAAATGTGTACACCACGGTCGTGGAGGAGCTCTCACGCACCAAAGATCGCAAATTCATCGCCGTTGAGCAGGAGTTTTTCCGACTTTGGTGGGACACTACAGCCTCTCAGTGGCACAAGAGTCAGGTGAGTAAAGCGTGAACACCACAGCACACTGTGTGACCAGTGTGGAATTATTTCTCTGTATTTAACCCATTTACCAAGTAAAGCAGTGGGCAGCCACCAACGACGGGCGCCCGGTGATCGGTCTGTGAAGGGGTCCCTCAGTGATGCCACTAGCTGTCCTGGTATTTAAACTCACGACCTTCTGATCGCAGGGGCAACTCTAACCACTAATAGCCTACTAGACCTGCTCGCTGGTCTGTTAGTTGGAGACATCATGTATTGACCTGTTTCAAATTACCTTTATCAAAGGTGAAACAGCTATTGCAGGAGGGGCGTCTGGAGTTTATCATTGGAGGTCAGGTGATGCATGACGAGGCTGTGACAGATATTGATGACGCCATCCTGCAGCTGACAGGTATGTGCCCTAAGCTCTGTGGTGTACCCTAGTGAGACATAAACAGTACAAAGATGTAGAAGGCAAGCAATGCGTGTGCTGGTGTTAACAAGACCCTCCACTCTTGAGGGGTTGTAACTATGGTTTGCTGAATCTGCATCCATGCCCTTGTGGGTATTCGGTTCCAAATGGACTTGGACATTGTGCATTTTACTTGAGTATCACCTATCACCTGCAGTGCTTTCTGTCTCTGTTCTATTGTAGAAGGACATGGCTTCTTGTATGAAACGTTTGGTGTCAGGCCTAGTTTTTCCTGGCATGTGGACCCATTTGGTGCCTCCGCTACTACTCCAGTCCTTTTTGCTCTAGCTGGATTTGATGCTCACCTCATTTCTCGCATTGACTATGACCTCAAAGATGACATGCAGAAGAAAAAGGTGTGCCTCTTTGTCTCTCTCTGTACATATATATATATATATTTGTGTATGTGTATATGTACATAAATAATATAATAGATTTTAACTGTCCTGTATTTATATAGAAACTGCAGTTTGTGTGGAGAGGGTCACCGTCTTTGGGGAAGACTCAGGAGATTTTCACACACACCATGGACCAGTACAGTTACTGCACACCATCCTATCTCCCCTTCTCCAACAGGTAACCCGGCTTCTGCCACCAGTTTTATATACTGCTATGGCCTGTCTGTTATTTGTTCAGTGTTTATTACTTTCTTAATAGGCTTTAAAACAGATTGCCTATGCCGCACTTTCTTTTGTTTTTGTGTTTAGGTCAGGATTTTATTGGAATGGAGTTGCTGTTTTTCCAGACCCTCCTAAGGATGGAGTTTACCCCAACATGAGCCTTCCAGTCATAAAGGAAACGTTGGAGCCCTATGCCCAGACCATGGTGAAAAATATCAAACAACGAGCCCAGTGGTTCCAGACCAACCACGTTCTCTGGCCTTGGGTCAGTTTCATGCTCTTGCCCACCATAGCCAGTTTATTGCCATTCTTTATTACTGCTGTAGTTTACTGACATTTCCTCCTACTTGTGCTGTTTTTATAGGGCTGTGACAAGCAGTTCTACGATGCTTCAGTGCAATTCACGAATATGGATGCTTTGATGAACTACATTAACAAGCACAGCACAGAATATGGAGTGAGACTTCAGTATGCCACTCTCAAAGATTACTTTCAAGCTGTACACCAATCAAACTTGTCGTGGGAGGTGAGGGGAAAGCAAGACTTCCTCACTTATTCCACTGGTAAGTTTTCACAAAAATGTCTAGCTAGTCCAAACCCTTCTGTTTTATTTGGCTACATGGCAGATCTCAAGGGCCCAAAGCTTTTTTGTACACGGACGAAGCAAAGTCAACTGATCCAGTGAGATAAGTGATACCTGTGTTGGCAGGATTATATAGATTAAGAGGGAGATTCACGGTGTGACCAGAGGGTTAAAGCAGTAAAGGATGTTTTGCTCCCAGTCTTGGAAGTCCATCCTGTACCTTTTTTTGTTTCCTTTGTTCCCAACATACCTGATCTAACCTGATAAAACTAATGAAGTGAGTGTGTTAAAAGCACAGAAAATACTCAAGTGTACTGGGCAGTTCCCAGTCAAGGATGGGAAACTGCACTTAAAGCAATGAATACCTTTAGTCAGCCACCATCTTCCAAAATGATTCCAATGTTTAGACTTACTGGCTGACTAACTTCTATTTAAGACACCATCTTTGAAATCGTCAGCTACCCTTCTACTTCTGTTGTCCAATCAAAATAAGAGCCTTCAGGCAGTTTCAAGATACACTGGATTTGTAAACATAGTAATATCCATCCATGCATTATCTACCCCTTATTCCTGCATTCGGAGGGGGGGGCTGGAGCCTATCCCAGCTGCAATGGGCAAAGGCGGGGTACACCCTGGACAGTCGCCCCGCACGTCGCAGGGCCACGTATATAGGGACAGACAACCATTCACGCACCATTCACACCTATGGGCAATTTAGAGTGCTCAATTCACCTATTCCCCAAAGCACACATGTTTTTGGTGTCAGAGTTTGATTATTTTTCAGATTGGATATTGCTATGTTTTCAAGAAAAAAAACCAAAACATAATATCCAATCTGAAAAATAATTAAACACTGACATGGGGCACTTCTATAGGAGGTTATATCTGTGCCTGATGTGGTGTTTTGTTTTTTCTTTGTTCTTTCTCAGAACCATTCCAGGCATGGACGGGGTTCTATGCTTCTAGAAATGTGCTTAAAGGAGTTGCAAGAAGAGCCAGTTCCCTCCTTCATGCTGTGGAAGCCTTGTTTGTTCGGTACCGGCTTAAATACCCAGATGGTCCTGTCCAGAAAGAGTGGGCCCTCAACAATCTCAAGGCCCTCAGATGGGCAGTTTCTGAGGTGACCGATATAAAGTTTATTGGAAATGGTTGTTAAATATAGTGTGTAATAGTGTGTACAATATATATATAGTATAATGACCTGTTGTTGTTTGTTCCTCATTAACCCAGGTTCAACATCACGACGGCATCACAGGTACAGAGTCACCCAAAGTGGCTGATATGTACATGGAACATCTAACTCAGAGTATGATGGGAGTAGAAGAGCTCTTGGCAGCCATGTTTCTCCTACCTCAGAACCCTGGATTTCCAGATGCTGGCTATGGGTCCTACCCAGATATTGAAGGTGCGTCACTTTCATAGCTCATGGGTCAACCTGGTCCTTTCCAGAGTGCTCTCGATGGATAATAACTTATGATCATAGACCTCAAGTTTGATGCACAAAGCCTTTTAGCTTTGTCAGTCTGTTCATGAATCAATGAATTATGCAATAATTTGGTATTTTTTCTCTAATGTAGAGACCTCAACGGACCTTGAGCAGCATGTTATTGTATACAACCCTCTTGCTTGGAACGTCACAACATACATCAATATTTCTGTAAAATACCCAATGGCACATGTGTTTGATGATAATGGATTAGCCGTTCCTGCTCAGGTACTATTCATACACACGTTCATATACAGTATGTATAAACATATATATACATATATAATAAACGTATATTTTGTCTTATATAGTGGAATTATTAATTTATCAATAGCAGCCATTTAGATTTTTAGCGTTATTTATGATTGCATTAGTCTCAGTATTGTGCAGATGTGTGGTCTTACAAAGGTGTCATCCATTATGTTCTATCAGATCCAGTCTTCAGCAGATTCGCCTGCTGAGTATGACCTTTTCGTTGTGGTGGAACTGGGTGGACTTCAGTTCAGAAAATACCTCATTCAGTTTCCACAGTCAAAGTGTAAGCAGGGTTCCAGCTGTGGGCTGACTTATGCAGCCAGAGTGGTGAAGTTTGAGAGAAGGAGTGCTAGTCAATGGAAGAATACGGGTAGATTCCTCTTCCCTGTTTTAAATGAATGCTACAAGCTGTTTTTTGACCAGGAGACTAACCTGCTGCACAGTATTACAAATAGGTGAGCTCATTTATTTGCATTTTTATTTAGACATTATGAGAAACATTATTTCTAATGTATTTAAACAGACTCTTTCTTTAACAGTTTTTTGAATATAATAACTAACCTCCATATGGACAAAGTGAAATCTGGGCCCTGATAGCTCCACACCAGTGGCTAGATACTCTTTCTTTGGACTGAACCTCTTAATATCAAATATATATTAAGATTAAGATTATATTATTATAATGTAAAAGATCAATTTAATGACGAATGACAGAAATGAGTCATTAATGAATTCATTTACCACCACTCTGTTCCAGACTTCAGAGCAAAAAAGTTATGATTCGCCAAGACTTCTGGGAGTATGAGGCCAATGGAGATATGCATGCTGGGCCTATCTCGGACAACTACATTTTCACAGCCAATGGGTCTGCAGTTCCTGCCTACAAATCTGTTTCAATGCAAATTATTCCTGGGAAAATCATTTCAGAGATCCGTCAGTACTTCTACAGGTGAGAATACTTTTATGATGATGAAGCAATATTTTTTTTTTGGAAATAAAATGTACACAATTGTCTCCAGTGTAGTCAATCAGTCAAGACACATTTGATGACAACGTTTGTACTCATTTAGGAATAGTGTGCGTAATAAATGCTTTATCCTAATTTGCTTGTTAACTGCACTAGCCTTGTAGCATTGAACTACAGAATACAAGCACTTTTTTTTATTTAAGGCACATATCCAGGGCTATTTATTTTCTTATAGAATATTCAGATATTTAAAGTATTTGCTACTATATTCAGAAATATAAATATTTTAGAATTTGGCACCCTATAGACAAAATTCTCCTTTTTTTCACATATTAAATGGCTTGTAAATGCAGGCGACACTGGAAATATTAAAGTGTATTTTTCTATAGGGAGGAATCTGATAAGAACTACTCTTACTCCATGGTCACCCGAGTGCCAGTGGGGTTCAAAGACAGATTGCTGTGTGAGAGACTGGATCAGAGTTATGGGTTGGGACCTCTAGTGGTGAATCGAGAAGCTGTGCTCAGAACCACCACTAGTCTGAGTAACAACAGGACACTATTCACAGACAACAATGGCTACCAGATGCTGAAGAGGAAGTACAAGCCGCATATCAACAATACAGTGTCTCGAGTAAGAATTACAAGATGTCTATGAGTCTGAAGAGATTCAGCTTAATCTTTGTCCTGTCTGTTAACTCTGTCTTTGCATGTTGGTGTAGAATTACTATCCAATGGTACGAGGAGCATATCTTGAGGATGACTCCAGCAGGCTGGTTCTACTTAGCGAGAGAGCCCATGGAGTGGCTAGCCTCAACCAGGGCCAGATAGAGGTGAACACCATCACATTATTATGAAATGACTTCATCAGATCATTAGTATTTTTGCCAGACCGAGATGTTTGTTGATTTTTTGCCTGGTTGTCACAGGTTATGCTTCATAGACGCTTGTGGAACAACCAGGAATGGAATCGGGGCTATAACCTGACCCTGAACGACTCGTCTGTGGTTCAGCCAGTTCTGTGGATGATGATGGGCTCTCCTGCTGATATGGCAACCCTCAGTCAGCAGGAGGCGCTGTACTTACAGCACAAACCTGTGGTCTTGCCCATTGACAAACCACGTGAGCACAATTGTACAAAAAGTCTTTTCATGCTGAAAGTATGCTGGGAGTACTTTTAGTCAAATTATTTAATTCCTGTCATTTTGTCCGAGGAAGGTTTGTGTACTGTATGATCATCTTAAATCATCTTTTCTGTGGCAGAGAAACCATGGATTGGACCCCACGGACCCACTGTCCAGCCTGTGGTTTTGCCTCAGAACCTCCACATGCAGTGCTTAAGTATCCCAGGATGGAACTACAGCTCCAGTCACAGGCAGCACTCTCATAACATCAACTCAGGTCCACCACAATCCATAACATCCTCCTGTAATAGTAAATGTGTTGCCAGCTAACAGTCATTTTCACTTACAAAGCTATGGTAACAGGCATCAAACTACAGATATTGCCAAATATCTGTACAGAAAGCTTGTGCTGATTCACACACTGACCAGTGAATTTCATATACAGATGGAGAAAAAACTCCTGAAGCAGACTTTG